>JAIUCT010000018.1:407551-498287 GCA_021307375.1 Tetraneura akinire | reverse complement strand
AAGTCTAATATTTTGTAGAAAAATTAACATAACGGTTCCAAAATTTTACCACATATGTATAATAGCTATGTGAACACCCAAAAAAATTTTCAGGTCGCTATCTTAAAAATTGCCTGAGTTATCGTGAAATATAGAAATTGAATTTGTCAAAATTTCATTTTTCGTGAAAAATGCCGCTTTTTCGTCATTTTTTCCAAGTTTTTTCTACCGCTTAGGGTCAATTTTGAGAAATTCAAAAAATGACTTAAATAAAGTACCAACTAGATCCACTTTGCTACCGGAAACATACCCTATTCGTGATAATCGGAGCATTATTTCGGGTAGTAAAAATGTCTTCAGAATAAAAAAAAAAAAAAACAAAAAAAAATCACACATCATTGTAAAACCAATACATTCTTCGCTTCGCTCAGAATCTAATATTAATTTTATATAAATACATGTTGTAAAATTATTTTAAAAAATTAATTATATTTTTTTTTTAGTTTCGCCATCATAACTATATACGTATATATTTTTTATGGTATTTTTTCATAATAATTTAGATCGTCCTATTTATTATACGAAAAAATTATTGTGCTAACGCTGTACGTTAAAAAAAAATATATATCTAAAATAATATAAAAAAATTTAATATTTATATCCAATCGACTCACCTTTGGTAGTCTGTCTTGCAGTATATGTTGCCGTCCCGGTAGAAACATTTTATTTCTGAGGCCAACGTCCGGGAACACTGGGAACATTGCAAACAGCTGGCGTGCCACCGTTTATCCACAGCGAACAGATAATAACGGTCGAGTATTTTCAAACCGCATCCGTCGCACAGGTTCACTTCGGGCTCTTCCAGTTTGGGCCGTACCACGGCCATCATGTCGTCGTCGTCGTCCGTCGCCGCGGCGGTCACGTCGCCAACGTTGGAGTCTGCGGGCGGAGATCCGTACGCGGCGCAACCGTACAACGACGACGTCGATCGCGGTTCCGGAGATCCGTTAAAACCGCCGGTGACCGACGCGTGGTGTCTGTGTTGGTCATCTTGGTGATGGTGATGACGATGGTGGTGCAGATCGAATTGGTGGTTTTGTTGTTGCTGCTGTTGTTGTTGGACGACACCGTGATGCAGTCCGACGGGGGACGAACCCGGACCGACTACGAGTCCGGCTGCGACGATCGGATCGTGTTCCTGTTTGCAGGGCGGTGCGACGTGCTGTAACGATCCGCCGCCGTGATAATCGTCGTTGCCACCGACGGTGCCGGATTGTGACATGGCCGACGGTGACGGCGACACTTTGCAGCATTCCGCGCAGTTGTCGTCGTCCGCGAATTCGGACTTGAACGCGCAACATTGTAACCCGTGGCCGCCGACGCCGAACACGTTGGTCAAATCTTGGCCACGGCACGACGTGGTGGGTAGGTTCGGGCTCAGGTCTCTGGACGGATCGTACGGATTGGCGAGCATGGTGGTGTGATGGCGGTCATGCTGCTGTAAAATCAGAAACCAACTTGCGTTACGATAATTATAATTTATAATATAATATAATATAATATAGTCACGCGATATAAAAAAAAATATATGATAAAAATATTAATTAGGATATTGTTATCTTTACCTACTCCAAAAATAATATATTATACTACTTAGGCATAATTATATGTATAAATATTATAATATGATGATAATATTTTCACGAGCGTCGGTATACGCATGAGCGCGAGTCGGTAAATTTTGAAGATTCATAAATATATCTACTGCCAATATACTATAAAACGTATAGTTATAATGATTAAAAGCGCGATGCGTGATAGTACTTGTCTAAAGATAAAAACGCGCAAAAAACCGAACGAAAACTGTTAGTTTTTTACATTTTAGACGTTTTTTTTTTATATAATGTATTAATATATCTACTTAAATTATATTATAGTAAGTAACTTTAATGCGAGCAAAAAATGTACATAATATAATATAAAAAAAAAAAAAACTATCCAGTTATCAATTTACAGCATTATTATATGATTCGAATTCAATTAATATATTATAGGTAATATAAGTCATTGGCGCCAATTATTATTATTATTATTTTTTTTAATTTCTTATAATTCTTTATTATAATTAGTATGAATGCGTGTTTTGGGACGGTGTTTTAATAGATTTTTCGTGTAACTTTACTTTAACGATTCGCGTGTACGGCGGGAAAACAGTTTGTCGAAAGAACCCGTTTTCAAAACTATATCGTATATTATATTATAATATTCAGTACCTACATAATAAATCTAACGAAATCTCGCGTATATACGCGAGATTTAAATCAAGATTGTAAGAATGCTCGCGTTTCTTTAAATTACTTCCTACGCGTATTTCTATATTATAATATATACGTAAATACGAACGTGTGAATTAGTATTTTAACGACAAACGCCAAAAAATATAATATAATACGCCTATATTATCTATATAAAATGTAATATTATTATGGTTTGTTCGTTGAAATAATAACATATATTTGGATATAATATTATATTGTCATCGTTATATACGTAAATATAATGTTGACGGAATAATGGAAGAAATATAAGGTAAAAATAATAAAATGTTTATACACGAAATCCCTTTATTATTATTTCCAAGCCCTCACACGTAGTATCCATCACGATCATCTCGAATGTCAAATACTAAATATATATACTTTATACACTACCAGTGGGAATAAAAATATATACGTATATATATATTAAAAAAAGGGACAACGGTCATTTTCTCAAGTATATATAATCACGTGACCGAGCACGAGGTTTTAAATTTCAGGTGATGTGTGCGTGTATTTTTATAATATTGTGTTCGTTTCGTTATTATTATTATACGAAGCGTTATTCTCGCGCTACCGAATTCGCCAAATCAACATTCTCTCATCGCACGTATACAAGTACCTACCTACACCTACTTCACAGTAGGTACTCCTACGAGTATAGAAAAAAAAATCATTCGCCATCACTATATTATATGAGTATATATATATATATATATTATATATAATATTCAGCATGAAAATACGTAACTAAACAATATAATAAAAGGTCACGAGGAACGAGCGCATGTGTGCAATAGAGTGGTTATTGTACGCGAATGCTCCTGTTTTTTTCCCTTCGCTATATATATACTGTCAGGTCAAATAGGGTAAGGACAGATGTCAGGCGCTTAGGGTTTGCCCTCGATGAGATGACAAATCAAAAAAAAAAAAAAACACACACACACACGTATAGGTACAATAATTATAATAATAAAAAAATATACACGTAAACGTATATAAGGTACACTGCAGAGGTCACCTGTAACCTCGCAATCAACGACCGAATAAATACACACGTAGACCCTGCGCAACATAATATATAATTATCGAAATAAAAAAAAATTGTTTTGTCATTTTTATATCTATAGCTATTCTACACACTCACACACACCAATTTCCTCGTTATATTATTATTATTATTATTATTATTATTATTATTATTATTATTATTATTGTTACGTGCGACAATGAGCGTCGTTTAAACTCACAAGAAACGATATTTCGAATCGATTAAAAATAGTCCGCATGACCGTTTATTTTTATATTTTACAGATGGGAGTATTATAATTCGAATATACAGAATTATTCGAATTATTAACTCGGTGCAGATATTTAGATCGAGGACGTATTTATTATAAAAATATTCGAAAATCCTCTCGTTTTCCTCCCGCGTCGTGATTTATGCACTAGGTATATATTATTATGTTATTATAATAATATAATATATAAATCTATATATTATTATTTTGACGATTTATATATTATGTTATAATTTATAATACTATCTTAGGTTCTCGTATGATCATGCAATAATATTATTATATCATTAATAATAATAATAATAAATTAATAATAATACACTGCAATATCTCTCAATATAATTGACTATAATATATAATATAATGAAAGAACACAATGATTGGCGCTGCGACTATAATAATATTGTATTATTATCTCTTTATATAATATTATTATAATGTGGTTATTTGAACGGCAAAGAGAATCGCATTAATGCGTGTTTATATAACATATACGTATATATATCTTTTTTTACGAATATTTTTTTTTTATTTATTTCGACCAACACCTTTTGCTTATAGTTCGTTACCGTTTGACAAGTCCATTGTCGTTATTATACTTATTATTATATTATAATTCTGGCCCAAATGACAAGCAGCTATTTTTTTTTTTTTTACCGCGGCTCGCCCATTTTCATTTTAATAATATTAACCGTCTAGTATTAATTCATTTGATTTTTCATCCCGTTTCTTCGAGTAACTTAAGTCCGCTGCCTGCATCACGTCGGTTAAATACCTCAGTCACGTTTTTCTCTTCTTCACACTCTCTCTCTCTCTCATCCATTCTTTTTTCTCACCCTGCGGTTGCTCCATCGTATAAAACTGTATAGGTACACTGCAAATATTCTGAACAGTATACTGTGATGCGTTTTACGAGTATAGGTTTATTATTGTATGAAATTTACAATAGATTTCGTTTTATGATTTGTATATAATTCAAATGTACGTCATCGAATGGTCGTGTACCATTATTATGTAATTATCGCAGCAGTCTTATTTATATACGAGGACTTTTAAATAAATAAATTCCGAGAATGAAGAAAACCGACCGCGAAATTTATGTCCATCGCGGCCGAAACGTTCGACCGAGGGTGAATAACTTAGCCACTCGAATTTCGAATAACAAGAGGATTACGGGAACCACAAAATCGTATTATCTCGGTCTGTTTAGCGCGAACATTGAACTGTTATTTTTCACCTCTCTTCGAGGCGACCGGGGCGCTCGCACAATACTGTACGATTCTTATTTTTATATATAGGTAATATACAATATTATATTAGAATAATATACCGCATGGGTGTGTGTGTTGTTGAATTCAAATATATTATTATTATTATTATTATTATTATTATTATTATTATTATTATTATTATTATTATTATTATTATTATTATTATTATTATCATTATTATTATGAATTATGATGCGTGTTCGTCAGACAGCGGTTGCAGCGACTATATAATATATAATATGTACCTATAATAAAATAATAATAACGCGTATTATATACGGATTTAAATAATTGATAAACTCGGACAATGTACCCGAACTCGACACGACACCTAACCACAACCGTATTTATAAACACACATTATAATATATAACGTGGAACACAATATAAAAATGGGGAATAAACACGAGTATATTATTATATTATGGTATATAGAGTCGCGAGACATTATATTTGAATTTCCGCGAGAAACGAATGCACGCGGTCAGGAAATCCAAAATTCTCGAGATTTCATAATATATTATTATACCGCATACTCGTATAATATAATGAAAATAATGAATAAGCGACGGTGTGCGATTTCTTTCAAAATTATATAACTTAACATTTTGCATATACTTATATATGCAATATGACATACTACACGCTAATATATATGTATATACCTAGTCTTATACGTGTATTATTTAATAATAATAATGTCTCATGGGGCGCAGAGACATTTGTATAGGTTTATCTCTCAATATCTCATACGAGGTAAAATCGTCTCGGCCTTTATCAATTCTGCACAATATGCGTACACCGATTTTATGTTTATACGAATGCGAGGAATTACGCGTCATATAGGACTTGGTGTTTATATCCTGCCTCTTGTATAGTTGTATACTTACACTATATTATGCTAACCAGTAACCGTTAGAGCGAAAACGTTTCAAGTCGACAATATAATGCGCAAATATTATACATTAATATATTATATTTCACGCATCCGACCGACACCCCCTTATTATATCGTTATCGATAAGAAGTTAAATATCTATTTGCGATAATAAAATAAATTAAAATACCGATTTTAACAATTTGTATACAGAATTTCGTATTTATACGTATATATTATATATGTACCTATATACACAGTGGCATGACGAACTATGAATTTTCTAGAGGCAAACGACAAATCTATTATAAAATAGGTGATTTTTTATATACTCGTAAATTTAGTATAGATTATTCTTATCTCTTATGATTAAAAATATTAACATTGTACTATCATATTCTTCATTTTAACACACCAAATTACAAATTAAAACCAGGGACCCACCCACCATCCCAAAAAATTCAGAAGCAATTGCCTCTTAAACACCCCATTCGCCACGCTACTGCCTATACATACGAAAATGATTTAGGTACCTATAATTTATGATATTATTTGAAAAATTGCGAAATTATCTAAAACTATTTTATTTTTTTAAATCGGGAAGTTTTTATAGAAATTGCAACGTTGGAAAATCAATTTTTCTTTGCCCTATATACATAATATAAAGATACATTTTTATAACGACCAATGAAAGTTCACTTACCCAATGCATTCCGGGTTTTTGATTGGCCAGGTCTTCAAACACGCCCATCAGGGCTGCCAATGCGACGCGTTGTACGAGTAATTTGCAACGTGTACAACAACGACAGTGTCGCCTGCTACAACCCAACGACGCGACTAAGTCCGCGTGGGTGTCATCGACGGTCAATTATATGACGATATGACGTGTGAGTGCAGACACAATGAGACGTGATTGATCGGCTGCGATTCGTCTTCGGTCGGATACGATCGGCCAGCGCAGAGCGACAACTTCGATCATGCGAACTACCTACTGTAAAGCACACAGTCTGTATTAGGAATGGTACGTGTAAAACATTAAACTTATCATATTATATAAATATATATATATATATACTTAATATTTATATACTTAATAAAAAAAAAAATGATAATATATTTGAATATTATACACGAATACGCCTGTAATGATAACATCGTGTTATCAGCATTGTAAGTCATCGATTATATGATGTTTAATATAATATATTATATACTATAATAAGTATAAGGTGTATATAAATAGGTGTAACGAAAACGATAAATAAGAAATCTGGGGTCAACTAGTGTATCGCGTTATATATTCGACGGGAGCAGAAGAGTTCACAGTCCGTTCGAATATTATCTACCGCGAACGTGTTAGGGGTTATCGTCACTTTTATATAGCTTTTATTCCTTTTCCGGAGCTTCGGGAATAATTAAGTCTATAATATTATATTATATTTTACTCATTACCTATATATACTCGTCGACCATCGACTGATTATTATTATTATTATTATGATATAAATATTGTAATGTTGATGCATATTATTTGTGCGTTATAAAATGTATACATATTTTAATAATATTACTTATAAAATATAAAACAATTTGGTAAATATGTTTATAGTTTGTTTTTTTTAACACTTGTGTGGTTTTTGTGATTTTGCAGGTACACATATATCTATTATTGCATAATCTATCTATATTTTTACCAATATTTATTCTCTGCCATATGAAATATTATAAATTCCGAAAACCCCCAGCTTACATCATTAACATTAGTTATGTCTTATGTATAATATTTAATTTACAAATGAAAAAGAATAAAATCAAATTATCATATTCGTTAAAGTCATTTTTCTGAAGAATTTATAATTAGGTAATATAATCATAACACAAATGTTCAAACAATTTACGTATACTATACGTACTACTATACTATACATGGTACTGGAATAATATATACATATATTATATATATACAATTAATTAAAATAAGTAATTATACCGTAAAATCAATGTTAATACTGTGATTATTCAACAAATATTACGTAATGTCACATTAAATATAAAATAATATATAATACGAGTATACAGTCAAATATAATCTAATTTTATAAATTTTAAATCAAATCATTTGATAAAATAATGATTATATAATAAATTAATAACGTTACACATGTTGCGTTTGTGAAAATTATTTGTATGTACTGTTTATAAAGTTCCACTATGAATATTATATGCATATATACGCAATTAATTACAACGTGAGTGATTTAACATGTATATCACATTAATTTCGGACAAACACAATATTATAATATTAAATTCTTTACGTCTTACTAGCAAAAATAAAAAATAAAATATCAAACTGCCGTGTTAACTAATTATTTTCATATTTTTTTTTTTAAAAAAAAAAGAAATTCTCTCTGCGCATTTGTTTATGTAGTAGAAAGTTTGCTATAACAGCTGTTTATACACTATATAAAAAACCCTTAATATTTAATAAACAAGACTCATTGTATACCTACATAATATTATATTTAACATCATATCATACCTACATAAAATGTGTTAGTTCATATTATTATACTTTTCACGATATTATTTTTATAGGCTACTATGTCCCTGAAGTATTCAGAAGTATTGGAAGAAGGGCTAGAGCCCCGGCTCTTCTTTATCTCATAACATTTTCGACATAAAATTTTCGAAATGTACTTTTAATACGAAAAAATCGAATGTATTAGGTCTTAGATGTATATTATATATAAAATATAGTGATGTTATACGAACTGTTCCATTATCAAAGTCAAATATGTTATTATATTCATAACGAACCGAATACCTAATGTATATGATAAATTATAAGTTCGATTTCATTAAAATTTAAAAATTGATAATTCGAGTTCGGTCCGACTTTAAAAATCAGGGTTCGTAACATCACTAATATATATTATATACAGTTAATATAAATAAACGAAACGCATCTATTTACGTAGTTTATATTTGATATTTTTTTTTATCGATTTTAAATACGATGTTTATACATAGTTTTATATAATACGTATCGTTATGGTGAACGAGTACCATAGCGTTCCATACAATATACGCATAAAAAAATAAACTACAATATTATTGTATCGTATCTAATCGATCAACAATCGCGTCGCATTAGTATATAATAATACCTCCTACGTAAAATAACGCCTAAAAAACGATTATTAATTGCACTCCATCGCCACTGCCGCGCCGCCGATGAGTCGGGTAGAAATTTGTATCAAACGCGCATATATTATTGTTATTGCTCGACCGTATTTTATTGCGTTTGCGCATAATATTATAAATGGAAAACTGGCGAATCCGTCACGGTTCAATCGTATAATATTGGCAAAAACCTGCAAAACGACGAGAGCGAAAACTTGTTGGCGGTTGCAGCAAATATGTATAATTAATATATTAAAATCGCGATAAGTTAAAAAAATAAAATAAAAAAACAAATTAATAGAATTGGACTCGAAAAAAATAGAGTGATACGAGTATATACGTTCGTCAGTTATATTAGTAATTATATTTTACATTTTTATCGAGACGAATAAATTATAAATAAAATGCGAAAAAGCAACATAATATAATATTATATTAAATTATAAACACATAATGTGTACAGTACACGTCTTATTTACATATAAACAGAACGTTATCATTATATACCTGTTTACGCGGAGAAACGGAATAATGGTATAGATTGGTAAGTGATACATAATACAGACATAGAGAAACGACATAATTTTTCGGTGATATTGTAAGTAGGTAACCGTATTTTTTTTTTCGCGTTTAACCGCCGTCCGTCGCCTGTACCGCCTACTCGTGTCCGACGATTAATTTTTATTAGTCTGTAATTACGCGTTGTTTGTTTAAATAAGTTCCTCTTTTTTCGTCCTGTCCGTCCGCTCATACATATAATACGTGTATAACCGTATTGGCATATATAATATATATATATGTAAAAAAAAAAAAAATTAATATTAATTTGGACTCGCGAGCAATAATATACGCGCCATATTATAATGTATGAGATATACATTGTACCGTAGTCCAATTATTATTATACCAACTCTATACCCTGGTATACCCAGGTATAATAATACGAGTAGTACTACATAGTATACAGTGTTGGTTACACGTAATATTATTATATTTATATGCATTTATTTATACCGCAACCGCGACGACACCGCTCGCGCAACAGTTCCGAACGTTAATTTTTTCCGGTCGTTTCCTCACCCGATGGCCAACTCATCGAACTCGTCCGTTACGTGCCCATGTGTCCCGCGTGTGTGCTAAATGCTAATAATACGCATAATGATAATACAATGATAATAATACAATGTATATAATAATAATAATAATAATAATAATAATAATAATAATAATAATAATAATAATAATAATAATAATAATAATAATAATAATAATAATAATAATAATAATAATAATAATAATATAATAGATAAGGAACAAAATACGTTAAAAATATAATACACCGACTGAGAAGTGGGAATATACTGAGAAGTTAAACTGACCATAACCGAAAGCAAAATTTCCGTCCATTTATAATCGTATAATACAAGAATCAATACTTTTTCGGTATTATATTTAATTGATGAACAACGGAGTACGTGAGTATTATAACAACAATTGCTACGTCAATGGGAAACTATATTATACATAATATAATTATTATTATTATTATTATTATTATTAAACACAGTGGCGCATGGGAGTTAAACATATTATTTTTTCAAATAAAAATATCGTTTAAAATGCGTTTAATTCACACGTACGTATTATAATATAATACTGTAACGCGTATAATTATTATTATATAATACTACGTCTATATAAGTATAATATGTACTATACAAAGTATAATCAAAATACAAAATAATATTTGAAAGTTTTGATATTATATACGTATTTCGAGACGAGTCTAATTATTAAATTATTACAGTGTTGGTTATAATTATTAATATTTAGTAATTAAATATATAGTCTTAAACTATTATTATTTAGTATAATATAATATGGTGGAATGTAATGTAATACACTAATATAATACACGTTATGCTATAATATAATTATTATTACAGTAGTCGGTATAGATATGTGTTATAACTAAAAGCAGTAGCGTAGTCAGAGGGGGTTAAAATAAGGGTTTAAATAAACTTTATATATATGTGTGTGTGTGTATATGGTAATGGTGTATTTTAAGCATTTATTTAATAACTCCCCCTTTCACACATTTCTGGCCACGCCGTTAACTAAGAAAGAAACTATAATAAAAAAATAACAGTTTAGTCAAAATACTATCGTATATCGCAAGTTGACGATACGTAAAATAATTTGTAATAGGTAATTGAAATCTAGCAATAATAATAATATACCTACCTACCTACCATAAGCATAACCATATACCAATGTTCATTATATTAGTCATAATATTTTATAATTATTGTTTGGATATTTACCTACACGGGTAATAAAATATTTTAAATAAAATGTATACCTACTTATACTAGTTAGATTTATGGTAAATAATAAATATTAAAGTTCTATAATACTAAATACTTACATAATATAATGTGTATAAAATAATTGTTATCGCCTGCTATTATGCATTATGTATACGGACGGAGTTACAGATAGACGTTAATATTATTTTAAAATGTATTAAACAGTTCAAATCGACAAAATTATGATAATTAATTATTATTATTATTTCAGAAAACACCGGCACCATGTGTATTATAGGTACTATTATATATAAATATTAAATTTATAATATTATACTCGTACTTTCGGGTTTTCATCTTCCAAAAACGATAACTGTATAGTTTATAGGTCGTATTCACACCTTGCGCATATTATAATAATATGCACGAAATACCGCAAGTATTATTATATTACGCTGTTGATGATAATACAAGACTCGTTCTTTTATATAATTACAATTATTATAGTTTATATAAAGGTCGTTTTTGTAGGCTTTGAAATTGTTTTCTTTATTTTTACGACCGTGTATACGCGCGTTTTTCTCTCGTCGACTGGTTTTCTATATACGTATAACTATAAAATAAAAATTAAAAACGGAATAAAATCCTCCCAATCGCGCCTCGAATCCATATACCAGTATATAATATTATGCATGATACGGACAAGAGAATTAATTTTGGAAATATATACCCAATAATAAAATACATAATATATTATATTGGTTGTATTCCAGAGAACGATGATAATATCGTTGTATACCGCGGTAACGCGGTGAATAATATATACGTGTAATATAACCGCGGTAACAGCTTTTATACATTATAATATTATATATTGATAAGTATTAAAATATTACCAATATACATTTTGTATGTGTGTATAAATTATAATGTGTTTTAACTATATAGGTAAAATGGTATAATATGAAACTGAATAATATTCAAATATTATAAAAGGTTATCGGGCGATGTCGATCTTTGAACCGTATTTTATATATAATATATTGTATATATTTATTATACGTTTAACCATATTACACACTTTTATTAATACACAAGCATTTTTTTTTTTTATTTTTATTTTAATAATCTTCGGGAGTAACGGAAAACGAAACTTAAATAAATAATAATAATAATAATATATGTGTGTATACATAAATATGTTGCCGTGATTGATAAATTAATATTTATATATAAATCTTTAAATATAATATATTATCACAGATAACATTTATGTGATATTATTATGATATATTTTTCGAGTAATGTACGGATTAAATGTGTTTCGTAATATTCATAAAAAATAAATAATTCGCACCAAGGATCTAAAAAAAAAAAAAATTTAATAGATGTACATAATAATTATTTATGGCACCGAAATTCTTACACCCGTATGTAACTTATATAGGTTAAATGTATTTCATATAGTGATATTATATTAATATTATTCTCTGGTAAATATATTTATTGAAAAACAAAGTATAGATTATTACACAGATTCTTTATGTCTATAAAAACTACTTAATATGTAATATATATTTTAGACAGTACTCAGAGTGTACATCCATATTACTATGCATTCCTCTGAAGTGCCATAGGCGCAAATAGCTAAAAAACATTTGGGGGGGCTTAAGTTCCCATAAATTAGATATGCCAATGGGTTATATCAATATAAAATATAATAAATTGATTAATTAATTTTACTATTTGGGGGGAATTGGATGTATTTTGAGGGGTCTAAGTTTCTCCAAGCCCCCGCCCCCTATTTGCGCCTATGCTAAAATGTATTTACGACCGAGAAGAAATTTCAAATATCGTATACCCGTATACAATATAATGTTATAATTAGGGTTAGGATGTTTATGACCTTAAAATTACTAAAAAAAAATACATTCAAATATGCCCTAAAAATATCAAAAAATGCCATTTAAATATTAATAACTTAAATTATAATGTATGTATTAAACATATATTTTAAAGAATATTTTGAAAAAATTTTAGTTTTATATTGGTTTTTGATTATATTTTTGATATTTCTTTGAATATTATTTTTACATACAGGTACTTTCTAAATTGAGTTGAATGATAAGAATTGATTTTCGATTTTCTATATCATAAATACCCACAAATTTACTGTATTCAGTTTGATATAAAATTATATTTTGTATTTTTGTACTAAAAAATCATAAAATAAGTACTTAAAACAGAAAATTATTAATATATATGCACTTATAATAGCAAAATATCTGAAAATATACAAAAATATGCATATAAAATTTAATGTACCTATGCATCTACATCTATATCATACAAATCGAATTTGTAATTTGGTCTGCAATGTGTGCACGAGCAAAAGAAAAAAAAATACGAAAAAATCATAAACATCCTAACCCTATAGTTATAATTAAGGGTGTGTGTTAAAAAAATCTCCTTCGACCCTTCCTCGGAATATATAATACATAATATATATATCTACCCCTCGTAACAAGGCACACAAATATATATAAAAATAAAAAAAATGGACACAATATCACAGTACATCCTTGATCCAAATACCGTTGCAAAATCCGGTCTTCGGTGCCAGTGACCATTTGTGCCACGCGAAGCACGCGTCGTTGTCATCGTATTATTATACGAACATACACACACACATAATATAATATATTTTTTTTTTTTTTATTTCTATACGTGGAAATACAGAAGTGTACGTATAAATATACACAATACTTTTATTAAATATAAATCGCGCCAAGTGCACGAGACTATATTACAGTCGATTCGCGTAAATCTCGATCCCGTCGATTCGCGTAAATCACGATCGCGATTTACGATGTGCAGATTACTGCACACACAATAGCGTAATATACGCGCAGACAATATTGTCGTCGCGCCGCACTACCATCCTCTAAACGCTGCATACCTGTACCACGGTTGAGCATAATAATATATTATATACCTACAAACGTCAAACATCATAATATTATTAATTATTATAACAATATACATTAAAAGTATTAAAAAAAAAAAAAAAAAATAAAAGAATATTATTCTAATCTCACTTCGCACGTATTTACGGAGATAACATTTAGATAACATTTTAATTTGCCAATAATAATTATTTTTTTTTTATAATATACTCGTTAATTGTTAAAGAATATTGTTGTAAAGAATTATTGATAATACGAAATTCGTTTGATTCACGTAATAAACGAAATGTATACTTACAGAAAAGAACGACGTTTTCTGTATAGGTAACCATTATTATAATATTATAATATATAATATAGGTAGGCACATTTTTACTATTTAATTAAATACTATATTTGAACGACTGGATTCGAGTATTCGAAATAACGATTGTTCATCGGACTATGGATCCAATTATACCTATATAGTTCTTAGGCAAGCTCTTTAAAATCTTTTGCGTTTGTTCAAATTCCAAATTATTCTCGATTAAAAAAAAATAACTATATAATATTATATTAAGTTACGTGGTCTGCGCATATACCTCTTCAGTGCATATTATAACGTACCTACGAATATACTTATAAATTATCATTAATATATATAAAAAAACTGTAACCGCGTGCGCTCGTGCTGTCTATGTTAAACATAAAACGATGAACGGTCGTTATTGTTACCGCGGTCGTGGTCATAATATTATTATTATCCATACACATACCTAATATATATATTTGTATATTATTATAATATTTATAATACATATTATGATTATTATGATTATACGATCGAGACGAACGGGCGACGAAGATGCGCGATCGCACGCGTATATGAATATGTATTATTATAATAATATATTTATATTATTATATTGATCGTGTGCGGTTCGAACGTGAAAATCGTTTCGTCGGATCCGGTTTTACGTCGACGTCGTCTGGTTTATCATTGTCGTCTTATGTATTTTGATATTCATGTTATAGGTACACATAATATTATATTTTTTATATTATACAGGTTTTTAATATATATTATATAGGCGTATAATTTCATCGTATTGTGTTATTTACAGGAAAAAAAAAATTCAATCGAGAAGAATATATCGGTCTAAAAATTTCAAACGAAAACGACACGCGTCCAGTGTATAAATAATATAATAAATTTTAACATAATATACGAATATATAATGTGTGCGTTCGTTAAACATAATATCCAATTTAAATGCGTTTTTTAGCGTTTTTTTACCGCAAATATATTTTTTATTTCTTCCATAGATCAATTTTTTATCGAGTACAAAAAATATCGTATATTTTTTTGGGCGATCTTTGGGTAGGAAGCCGCAAACTTTGATATAATATATACGTGTGTGCGTAAAATCATTTAGTATTTGGTCAGATCATTTATGTTATATTATTATATAGGTAAGTATGAAATGAAATTTAATTCAGATATGACACAAATAATCAAAAATTACAAAATAATATTGTCGTCGGAAAACAAAAACCAATCATTTTAAACTGTATGGTATTAATACTTAGTATAATATTATAATTAATATAGTGTGTAGAACATTAAAATCGTATTAATTTTATTTAAGTAAAGGCGAAGGAAGTATAGTGAGATACGATAGTGTGTTGTGATGTTAATCCAAAACACAAAACGGGAATTCGTATCGTCATGTTTTTAGATAATTTTGATTTATTTATCGAAATTCTTAATACAACAATATTATTAAACCTGCATAAAACCATATAAGTAGTATATTTACTTAGAAAATATCAAATTATAATCAATTATAATTAATATAAATATTATTTAAACAAAACAATATATGCATTCATGAACTATTTTTAATAATATAATATGTATTTGTACATTATATATTCGTATTTTAATTCAGAAAATTTCACTTAGAAGACTTAAGAGTAATTTACAGTTTACTTAATTATATATATATATTATTATGTAAGTTTTCAAATTCAAATAAACAATACAATTTTTAACTTAAAAAATTTAGAAATATTGCTACGGATACAAATAATAACGCATAGATTATCTGATTATCTACATACATTGCTCACACAAGCATAAGTAAATTTGTATATATTATAATATGTAAGTTTTTGATATAAAGTATACATTTTTCTAAAATATAAAAACGTACTCATAACTATTATATTATTATGTACAAAGAATTTGAATAATTAAAATATTACAATAATATAAATAATATAATATTAATATGATAAAACCTAATTATTAATTATTATATAATATTAATTAAAGAGAAACCATATTATAATGTCTTTTCATCATTATCATAAATTATTTATCTATATAATATACCTAATATAATAAAATCTAATATATGAAGTCGAATATTTAGATATGCATCACAAGGAAAATATTTTTAACTATATATTTATTACCATAATTTTCCAAAAGAGCGATAATAATATTATAATAATGCACATTTCACTTTCAGATTTGCTACTAATGATAAATATGTATATAATAATTATCATATAATAATTTTAATATTGATGATAATTATTTATGCAAATTTCTTTCTTTTTCATGTTATAATGGTAAATGGTTATTATAATATGTTTCTATAAACGCGTAATTTCAATCACCATAATAACAGGGTTAAGTATGGTTAGTAAGGTATATGTAGTATAACGCGCATATATTATATATAACAAAGGAATATATAAAAAAATTAACATATTTTAAGCACCGAATTGTCAGTGATATAATTTTAAAAAAATGTACAAATTATAATAATATAATATAGGTGATGTCAAATAATTAAAAAATAATTGCATTAATAAATGTACGTATTTATAGCCGTACCAATATTATTGATAATACTATATATAATATAATATTATTTTATATATATCTACTAATCCTACTATAATGGGTAACAAACATTTCATTCAATATTATATATTATTTTATCTATTTTATTATACCTATTATCTTAACAGTTAACAATAACATATTTAATAACATATTATTAATAATCATTATTATTGTGGAAAAAAAATATTGATAAATTTTACAATATTACCTACAAATAGCATATAATAATTAATAATAATGTGTTATAATGTTATATATTATAATAAAAAAATAATATGAATTCCTATAATTATTATTATTTTAATGTACAGAAAAACAATATATTACATATTTTGATAAAACAACATAATTATAAGATTTTTGAATTCGAATATACTTTATATTTTAATTTTACTGACTTAACATAGGTGTTAGGTGTATTGATAATAGGTATACATATATT
Source organism: Tetraneura akinire (assembly GCA_021307375.1). Lineage (NCBI taxonomy): Eukaryota > Metazoa > Arthropoda > Insecta > Hemiptera > Aphididae > Tetraneura > Tetraneura akinire. The sequence goes on along the minus strand of JAIUCT010000018.1, from coordinate 480,739 downwards.
TATATATCGATAAACTTAATGTATTAGTTATGTAGTATTTATTTGATATTATTGATATAATAATTATAATATTTTTTAATATAGCAATGATATAGTTTAAACTTAATTTATTTATCTACATAATGATATGATGGATACGTTACGAAGAAAAATTCAAATTAAAAAAAAAAAAAAACGTTTTATACCATTGCGAGTATTATTTTATACTTTCGATACGCTAATTATTCATATTACGAAATAATTATTGTTATGGATATATGATTTTATAATAGTTATATTGTGATAATATTTATTTGATAAAAAATATAATACCTATACGTTTGTACTTTGTTTATAAATGTACGTAGGTATATTATTATTATATAATATAATTATAATAATAATAATTATAATAATGTTTAAACGATTTAATTAAATATTATAAAAACGAACAAGGAAACTGTACGAAACGTTTTGTTTTATCTTATATTATATTATACAAATCAATACGGATTAATTTTGTTTTTAATATACACACCAACTAATGATAATATGGAAGAAAAAAAAATGAAATATGCGTGATCATAGCCAGTGATGGCGTAGAGTCATAGCTATATAAACTATAATTATAATATTTAAATATTATAATATATTGTATAGTTGCTGAAATTTAATTTTGAGATAAAGCTATAATACAGTGATAATAATAATATTATAAGATAACCAATAACGCTTCTATTAATATAAATCCGTATTAGAGGAAAAATCATTTATTAATATTTTTCATGCGTTGATCATAGGTATATAATATTATGTAATATCAATAATTAATATAATATTATAATCTTTAGTCTTTACTTTATAACGTGTATAATAATATTATTTAGTCGTAGGTATCATATCAAATTATAATAAATAAATGTGTATCTTAAAACCGCTCTGTATACACCGGTTAGGTTAGGTTGGTACCTAATGCGTGTTGCTATACTATTTCATTTCTATAAACTTATTTTATATTTCTTGTATAAGTCTAGGTGTAAGAACAAATTATTAGAAATTATTACGCTATATAACCGTAGCTTTTTTTTTTGTAATACTATAATAATATTGGTACTTATATTCAAAATTAAAATTGCATATATATACTCGTATTAGGCCATTTCGCAGGTAATCAAGCGAACTGGCTATCTAAAAATCGTAAACTAAAGATGTACGTGTACAAAATACAACTATTTATTTATGCCTAATTAGAAGTTATCTGTATAAAAAATTTTGGTTCAGATATTTTTGATGTAATGCCCTGGGCCCCCTCTGCAAACAAAGTCTGCGCACGCTTATCATCTATATAATGTGCGTAAAATTTCATATACTTTTTTATAATATTATTCGGATTTTTATACAATAAAATAAGTAAATGTTAAATCATAAGAGTTAATAATTTATTTTAAGCGCTCTGTATACATGACCCTTATGTCATATTATGTAAGTATATAACGTATATAAATCGTTTCCCTTCGACATATATATATATATATATATATATATACATGATTTTTATATCACCCCAAACCACCGCGTGTTATTGGTGATAAAAATATTTATATATAAATTATTATGATGAATAAATACGTATAATATAATAAACAATAATATACTTACGGAAAAGGAGACGTTTAGTTATTCGTACGATGCGTTTGCGTGTATATCTCTATGTATGGTCGATCGATCGACGGTGTGATGCGGACGCACTGAAAGGGGGTACACACGAAAGAGAGACGTTAACGATCCGCCGGATATTGTTATCGCACTGTATATTTAACGTAATGTCGTTAATTTTTATTGTGTTTCATTTAACGTTTAATTTTTTAAATGTTAAGTATATAATAATATTATATAATTAATATCGGGCAAATGTCGATTTGACGTGTTGTCGCGCGGGGACGAGCCGTGTTTAGGGGCGCAGGAAAAAGAAATAATGCGAATATAAATAATAATCGTCGGAGAAAACACAAAACTTAATATTATTATGTGATCCGCGGGATTACTCTCTGGCGACGTTGCGCATGCTCCTTTTTGACGGGTGGGTCCGGCTGTAGAACGACACGGCGACGCGCATAATATTATTTCAAATATATTTTACGACGGCGTCGACAGCGGAGGCAGCGGCGGCGGCGGTGACGGCGACGATAACAACGACAACGGACGTGCACACGAGCTTGCGCGCGTCGAGACTGAACCGGCGAGGTGGTTTTTTTATTCCGTCGTCCTCGTCGGCGGCCGCGCACGCGAGGGGGACGACCGTCGCGGCCAATGGAGTGTCGGCTGGGCGTGACGGGCCCGCGACCCGACGCCGACCGCCCGGGCCCAGACACCATTCCGCTACCGCAAACGACTGGCCGCCGCCGCCGCCGAAGCGGTGTAAATCTCCCGTCGGCCGGTTGTTTATTTCCGGTGTGTCTTGGCCGCCGCCGGAAAACGATTCCGGAACACTCGACGGGAACACGATACTTATACGTATATTATAATTTATAATACCTAGGTATATAAACAATATACGTCACACCATCCATTGCGATATTCCGTCTATTTCGCTTTGTTTACTGTATATAATATATTATACGAATACGAGTACCATGGAGTATAATACGTCATATGCCTTATATAATATGCAATATAACCTAACCTTATATACATACTGTATAAATTATTATTATTATACGATCCACGAATAGATTTTTCACGTCGATCCACGTATAAATTATTTAATTTTATAATATTTTTTTTCTTCCGATTTATTATTGGGTATATATTATATTATATTTATTTTGTAAATCTGTACATCATAATATATAGGCATGAATACCATCTAATATATTATTATGCGCATATTAAATCCATAAATCGTATTTCTTGTAACTTTATATTTTACGTATAATTTTAAATCTTGGAAATATAGGTGGAATTTTGTGTGCCTCATTTTTAAGGAGATAATAACTTTAAAATAACTTATATGGCTATATGTATTATACAATTAGTCATTACAAGGTTATACCTAACTATTCTTTGATAATTATATATATAGGTTTTAGGTTAACATTTTTATATACCTATAACCTAAATGGGGCTACATATTATGAGAGGAATAATTTCGTTTCCGTCTATATATAACGAGGATTTTAAAATTGTATAAACTTAAAGATATATTTAAAAATGCGTATTATATAATTCTATATACGTCTATAATACGAGTATGATGTCATATATATATTGTCATTTCACATTATAATAGTCACATTAGTATATTCTTTAAAATTTCAAGTATTTGGCCCCTATATATATCTATATAATTTAAATTAAATAAACTATATAGCATTTTATATAATAGTGTGAAGTCTAAAATAAAAACGTGACTTGTTTGGGGTGAACGATTTAAATTAATATAATATATTATTAGTATATTCTATCAACCATTAAATAACGTATTTATACCTCGGTATAAATATAAATATGGGAGGGTATATCACGTTATTTAATTACGCCACCACGTGTCTATAGCGTGTACCTTTTTTAATATTATTATGGCAGTAAACATATACAATATAATATGTATATACATTATTATTCTTTAGTTTATTTTTACATAACAAGTAATAATAATTAAAATGTTTTATAGAAATTATAGTTTATAGATATATGAATAATATACAAATCGTATAAATCGTTAAAATAGTTTTGTTAGTTCGTCGCTGGATTTATGCGAGGCCGATGCGTGCAATAATTAATCGTTAATATTAATATGTATATTATGTTAATATAGTAACAATAAATATCAAGTCTTTAAAAGGAACATAATGACGTGTAATCATAAATATTTATGAAAGTACATCTTTTAGGTTTTGAGCGAAACGAAAAAATATATTGATTTTACAACGATGTGTCTTTATCTCTTTTTTTTTTTTTTTTACATTTTTTTAAAAAAAAATTTTTCTTGCCTGAAGACACATTTTCTACCAGAAATAATGGTCCAACTTTCACGAATAGCATATATATTTCCTGTTGGAAAGTGGTTGTAGTTGATCATTTTTCGAATTTTTCAAAATTGACCCTATGCGAAAAATTCAAAAAATGATGAAGAAACGGTATTTTTCTGAAATTTCGATTAATTACATTTCAATATTTCACGATAACTCAGGCAATTTTAAACTTAGAGACTTGAAAATTCTATTGGATCTTCAGGTTCTATAGGTACTATATATATGTGATAAAATTTTGAAATCGTTACGTTAATTTTTCTACAAAATATAAAACTGAATATATTTCCTAAAATTCTCGTTTTTATCTATATTATGTTTGATAAAATTGACATCTTTGGTGCTAAGGCCTGAACATTTTACTGAAGTTTACTCACAAATTACTTCACATGATACCAAAATATTAGAAAAATGCAAAGTCTCAATTTATTTTATAGCTGTTTAATGTTGAAATTTTTAGTGTAATCGAAAATCTAAGAATACAATATATAAGTATTCTTCTTATTATTTCTCAATACTTTTACAATAATAAATATAAAAAAGACAAAACATTTTGAAAAATTTATTGAAGCATATACCATCTTTATGTGGATTCTTCTTATTATACTTCAATATATTACAATAATGTTATATATAAAATTGAAAAAAATTTTGAAAATTTTATTGAAATCCAAATACATTATTTTACTTAACTCAGTTTCAATTAATTGTCAATATTACATTTATACGGATTTTTCTTATTATTTATTTCTATGTATGAAGACACTTTTTCGACCTGAAATAATGCTCCGATATTTACGAATATCATAGGTTTCCAGTAGAAAATTGGAAATAGTTGGTACTTTATTTAGATAATTTTTCGAATTTCTCAAAACTGCCATCATAGGACAAGAAAAACTATCAAAAAATACGGGAAGAGTGAAATTTTGCCGAAGTCGATTTCAATATTTTGCGATAACTCAGGAAATATTATACTTAAAGACCTGAAAATTTTATAGGGTGTTCATATATCATATTATATGTACTATATGTGTACCTATATGACCTATATGGTCTCTATAAGTGTGATAACATTTTACGTTTTAAATATAAAAATTTTAATCAATACCTACGTTATTTGATTGAACTTCGCTCAGAATCGACTTTACGAATGCAATGGTTTTTCATTGCATTCAAATTATAATTAAAATTAAACACTATATATAATTTATACACACCTGTATCCCTACTGCAAGAGTATCAGCTATATTATTTTTTTATTTATGTCCGTACTTTTTGTACTTTTTCGACTAGAAATAATGCTACGATTTTCACGCAAAATAAATATATACTCCATACATTTATCCCTCCAATTCTCTTATCTATTATTGCAATAAATGATGTGTTTTTTTTTTATTATTATTACTCATTATAAATCTTTATAAATTTCATAAATAATAATTATTTACATATATAATATAATTATTACCCACCCACCCTTTTTAATCTAAAGGTGTAGCGGTCACTATACCCAGATATAGGGATAGTGTATCATTATTCATTGATAATGATACGCGTCATATTAAACAGATAGGTAACATACTCGTAATAATATCGTCTCTCAATGCCTTACATTTTTACAGCCTACGAGAAAAATTCACTTCTGTATTACATTTTGCCTATACAAATAATACGTTGTATTAATACAATATACCTAAGTACTATAATATTAGTTTATAAGTATGTAGTATATTAAAATGATTGTCATTAAAATAATAAAATATATTTTTTATAACTTACTATATAACAACAACAACAACAAAAATAACAACAAATAAAATAAAATAAATAATAATAATAATAATAATTTTATTATTATATCCATTAAAAACATGATTTCGGGTAGAAAATGTGTCTTCATACATAAAAATAAAAAATAAAAAATTGACGCATATCATTGTAAAACCAATAGATTTTTTCGTTTCGCTCAAAATCTAATAATCTAATTAGAAGTAGATCGTAATAAAACCAAATAATTTGTTTTTGGACTATAAAATTCAGTTCGTATTAGTATATTTTCAAAAAACCAACCGCTATATAGTGCATATATATATTATGTTACCGGCAAAGTATTGAATCTAGGCATTCTATAGAAATCCTAGGTCTTCTATAGAATGCCTAGTACTATTAGGCAATGTATACAATTGTAATGTTATTTTATATTATGCCTAGGCAATCTATACAATTCCTAGGTATTCTATAGAATTCCAATGCTATATAATATTAGGCAAAGTATGCAATTTTGAGTAGTCGTGTTTTTAATCAAAATACATTTATAGATATACTTTAGGTATTTCTAATTAATATAAGTATTGTTTATAATATAAATCTTATTTTTTTATTTATAACAGCATCTTACGCCATTCTGACCATCTTTAATCAGTGAAATTTCATTTAATATTTCATTGTATTTATCACTATAGTTAAAGAAACTGAATTTTTTTTTATTTCTTTCGATTTTTATTTAATTCATTATAAAAATGTTCCAACACCTTAAATATTAATATTATAATATACCTATAGGTAATAAACTTATAACATAGGTATATGTTTCCACTATATAAGAAATAGGTACTCTATATGAAAAATAAAATGAAGAATAAATCCAATGGTATAATATATGAAATTTTCCTGTAATAATATAAATTAAAATTACACATATTCTGTGCTTGATAAAATATAATTGTACAGATAACCATTGATCATCATTTATAGTAGTGTTTCACTGAAATACTCATACTAATATACTAATAAATCTTTTAACTTTATATTATATAATTTTATACATTGCCTACTTTGAGTTCGGTATTCTATAGAATACCGGATTCAATACTTTGCCAATCTTATACCATAGAGGCATAGACACATATTGTCACGGTGAATTATTCACTATAGAGGGCAATTATGATATGAATATGATAACGATAAGTATAAGAGGCGCCTACGTCTACCTTAATTTATTATTGTTATTATTATTACACGGTACATACTCTGCAGGTATATTATGCGAAGGTTCGAACCATCCAAGACTATATTATACAGATACATAGTATATAATTAAAGACATGGAAAATAATATGCAAACAAAAAATTACCATTATTACAGTAATTATTATTTATGTTTATACAACATATATATATATATTAATACCGTTGGGGTACTTATTATTATATGGGCTAAAATACGTATAAATTATAATATATATATATACACACACGTATTTTCGCTATGACGTCACAATATATGCGAGTAATTTAATAATATTACATTGAAATTTACCGTGGGGATGAAGAGATATGATGGCATTTCGATTTGCGTAATAATAATAATATTATAATAATATAGTCGGTACAATCATGCATAGTTTCTCGATTTTAAATGGGCATACGACCAACGACCATCATCGCACACAATTTGTCCGGAGAATAATTCATCAAGATCGTCGTGTACGATAAACGCGTATTTATACATTATACCAACGTACACGCTCGGTGACCAAGTTTCCTGTAAATAAATATATCCATTATTTAATAGGTATATATAATAATACGGACTACATATTTTATAAAAAATTATACACACATATATAAATTATATCTAATGGTTATAGGACGACTGTATATAATATATATATATAAATATAAGCTTGAAAATAATAATTATAATTATTATCATTACTGATAACAATTTATTTATAATAATAATACAATATATAATATTTATTAACATAATATACGATTTTTGGTATTACTTTTAGATGTATAACACGCCCATTATCACGCACGCGAGATCACGAGCCTATGAAATTACGTCGGAAAAAGCATCCACTGTCCTGTGAAATTATTTCTTTTCGAAGAATCGGGTTTTGATATAATGATTGTCGGCCGTTGAAGTTGCCGAAGTTATTACCACACTCGTCGTCCGTAAACTCGCCGTATAGTTAAATTATTAATTATTATGTAGAGCATATAGTAAACCGTTTGCGGCCCGGAGGAAGTATAATGTGCTAACGCAAGTACCCTCCAGGTCGTCGGTTCAAACCTGGAAAAAAAAGGTATAGGTATACTATTTATATACGCCATACTGATTTATAACAATAATGACTAATAATCACGCACTTAACACGCAGTTTATATTTTATATAAAGGTTGATAAAAAAAAAATATTATATTATACGATTATAATCCAAATCCACGTCTTCGAGCAACCCCATTGAAATTAAAATTTAAAATTACCTTTTAACCGATTAATCGAAAAAAAATTATGTATTATAACGACAAATGACATTTTCGTTTGATTCTAGAACAATATAATAATTTTAATGAACGCATATATATTATGTGCTCGCGTATAACTGTATACTGTATATATTAAGAAACGTATTTATAGAGAAATTATACAATTATTATTATGTCTTCTATTATAGGTTTTGATTAGATTATACGAAAATGAAGATTTTTTTATATAATACGTAGTGATTATTATTAAATTACCAATTAAGCATTCTCTTGAAAAATGCATATACTTTTTAATATAGGTACTTATTTTCCAATACTTATAGGCAGGTACTGTACTGTCTGTACTTGGATTATTATTATCTGACATTTATTATTTCACTTTAATTTTATTCTGTAATAATACGAATTTTACTTTATTAAATATAGGGAAATAATATTTTTTCTGTGTACTCGTATTATAATTTGTATTATTATTATTAGTTAATTTTTTTACAAATTTTAGTGGTAAATTTCAAAATCCCAACGAGTAGTATCTTAGAAAAATCATAAATACGCTATTTTATTTAAAATTAATTAATTATTAAATTATAAAGAATGATCAAACACCTGAAAATTGAAATATTGATTTTGGACGACCGTATAATATTAACATAATGGATCATAGAATAATATTATATAAATATTTATAAATATTTAAAGATAATATATATAAAATGAATAATAGAAGACCGGTATTTGTACTTTTACTATATTAAAGACGAATAGTATATATATTATAATAATAAAATAATATAATTATATATCTAAATATTAAAACATTCATAATATTCATGCAAAGTAAAGTAAAATATAATCTTTAAAATTGTTATTAATTTGTATATATAGGTACTATAATTATATTAATATAATTGTACAACGTTAAAAATTTAATTAATATATTTAAGTAAAAATTGTTTTTTATAATGTAACATAATATAAGTATAAATATGGTATAATGTTAAATACTAATATAAAATATATCTATATATTACTAATATACTAATCTTAAATCTGTACAACTACAATAATAATAGTATTGTATAATACTATATAATATAATAATAAAATCATTTTTGAATTTTTGAATTTGTATTCCTCTGATATCTCACTCTCTTGACTTAAATAACAGTATATAATATGCTATAAGTATATGCACTTACATTGTGTGACATCGTCCACCAACTTATATGATGTCGAAGACGATCAGATTATATTAATTATTTTTTTCAGCGGTATAATAACGTATCGTCGATTTCATGAAATATCCATTTATACGCGTCTTACGTTATATTGTATTTGTTGTACGGAGAAAAATAAAAATTCCGATTGAGATACACAACGGTTCAGTCCCAGCGAGCTCTTCGACCGGCTCTCCGCACATAAATCAGTTGCACGGGGGTTGTTGATAGATATATTATTATTTTTTAACACGACTTGCCGTTCGGGTCGAATTCGGAGGACGATGATCAGCGCAGATAAGAATATGAATGTGGTGAACTGGTGAACGATTCCCGGTCCGAAGAATAAAATAAAAAAAACAAAAATAATAATAAAAATCTCTCGGTCTCACCGTATTTCATCGAGCCGATTTTTTCAAAGTAAAATAATAAAATCCATAATTTATTCTACGAGTCAAAATAAAAAAATATATACGATATAAATTATCAATATATTCCGCCAGCAGTTCGAACTATACAATAATAATATAACGATTCGTACACGTATTATGACGTTTTTCGCTGTAATATCTATTTAAATGGTATATTTCGTGTATATAATAGATACTTGTTCTACATTAAATTTATCGTTTATTTATACACAGATAAATTTATTTACGTTGATCGTGAAAGTGTAAAACTAAACCGTTTCGTATTACCCAATGGCCAATACTAATTACTAATATATACTTCTTATTATACTCGATAGTTATTTTCCACAATAATAAAATATAGTTTGTAATACCTATAAATATTATAGAACAGATACCTATAATAATAATTAATATGTATAGATTTAGGGAAAAAAACTATATGGTATTGAACTATTGATGTACAAATTAAAAAGAATATTGCGGTACGATACTCACCGCGATATTATAGAGGGGAAAAAAATATTATTTTTTTATCGATAACAGAGAGAGAATAAATTAGTATAATGATAATTATATTATTTGTTAATTACTTTAATTACGTTGTTAAATATATTATACGTGTATAGATATAAAAACGGATTGGCGTGTCTACAAAAAATATAATATTATTATTATTGTGTTATTTTTATCATAATAATTATTATTAAGATTTGAAAAAATATTGTTGGAATATATATAATAGAACTGATAATATGTTATTTAATAAGTACACGTGGTTACAGTTATACCTATAGATTATAAGTCTGTATTATATATATATCTTTATCTATAGGTATTATACACTGCACCATCACGCGCATGCCCACGAATACGTTATCATGCGGAAAACAACTTGTTTTTTAATCATTTGTTTTATTTTGTTTTATTTTGTTTTATTTTGTTTCCACGAAAAGTCACGTTATTGTTACATAATAATATTATTGTAGGTTTAACTAACTGTACCTAATTATCATACATTATCATTATTATATTAGTAATACTAATGAGTAACATTAAACATTTACAATTGTAGCAGGTATATAATATTATAAATTATAAATTATAATTATAATATTATACGTGATTTGACGAGAAGGGAGAAAATTTAATAAAACTATATTCGAGTATATTTAAGTACATTTTCTACCTAGCATTATATGTGTATTGTTATGACTTAAAATATTCACTGGTATTTTGAAAATAATATATTTTTTTAAAACAAAATTATCCTAAATTTTTTTCTTTCTTAATAATATCGAGTATACTTTGACATTTCGCGTTATTCGAAATAAAATTATCTATCACACTAAATATAGAAATATTAATTATATATTCGGATCAAAGTGTGTAATATAAATGAGTATTGTAAAATTGTGGATAAGCAATGTTTAAATTTCGATTATTGTAATCATAGACTATATTATATAAATTATAATATACACCTACATTAACTGTCAAAATTTTTGGATTAAATAATATAAAATAAAATTTCTATATCATTCAATAACATTTTTTATTTTTTGTGCTCCCTTCATAAATTTATAGGTCAAATAAACAATAATATTATAAGCACAAATATTGGAAATATCATAATATTTTTAATATTATTATTTTAATATTATATTTAAGAACTATGTAATATAATTTTCAACATGCATCTATTATTCGTCCTCACATTTTTTTTATTACCTATAAATATAATATAAGTATACCTGTATAACTATAAATTATATATTATATATAATAAGTATTATAATAATGTATAGTTTTGTAATAAATAATGATTTAATATTATTAAATTTCAAAATTCAAATCCATATTTCAATCTATATATTACGTTATTATATTAGCATGAAAATAATGTATTCAATATTATTTAAGTGTATTTTTGATTTAAGGTTATAATTTTCGTGGAATTTATAAAATAATTTTTTAACAAAAATCATTCCTTGATTTATTTAGAATTTAAAATCTGCAGTATGTGAAATAAATCTTTAAATCATCAGAAGGAATTCTTATTTGAAACTACACATTTTCTACATTGATTATTTGGAAATTATTTTTTTTTTATTTTACCCTCGTCTAAATTTAATGTCATGCAATTATACATTTATTATACAAATTTTGCTGTTTAGACGGCCAACGCTACAGTAAAATTTATAGTGTGGAATATTATAATAATATAATACACAACAAGTAATCGCTTATCGACAGGTGAGTGACCTATTTATGGACGTTACGTTATGTTTTACTTCCATGCCCAATTTAATGTATAGAAATTCATAGTAATTTTTCCAAAGCCATTATTACGTACTATTAAAATGTTGCGAAATTTGAATATGCGCAATTAAAATTAATAGCGTATTGTATATATCATACACATATATAAACACTGTGAATATATATTGTATAATACATTAAAATCATTAATTATGATATTAGTATAGTATGATAATTATTGAAAACAAACCGATAAAACATTGTTTTATTTTATTTCTTTTAACGTACCTGTTCAATTTAACATTGTCTGTATAGTCTGTATAGTCTTATCTGGGAATTGGAAAGAATTTTATGCGAGGTATAAAAAAAAAAAAAAAAAAAAATGAATTACTAATTTAAAATGAAATTAATCATATATCCAAAATAAGAGATATTATAATAGGTACACATATATATATATATTTATATTTGTATTTATTTTCAGAGAACATTTTATGACTATTTATAGTTATTATAATATATATTTTTTTTCGTAAAGATAATATTATCATATTATATTTAATTAATATATGTTTATGCGTTTCAAATGTTATTAATATTTTATAATAACGATTTTCGTCTTGGAAATTAAAATTTATATTGATTAATATTTAACTTATTTGTGATATAATATATTATATTATTATTTTGAATTTTACGATGAGAATTGATAGAAATCTGTCTATATTTCACTTTTATTATATAATTTATTAATACGATATGTGTCCGTTTATTTGGTCTGCAGTTATCCATGTTAATACCTACCATGAATTGTTCGTCATAAATCACGATCAGTTTCGCGATATCAGTCCACGGCGAAATATTTTATACAGAATTATACAACAGTAAAACGTCATGTAATAAAAATATGAACGTGGAGTATCAGTTGTATACGGATACGTATGAATTAAAAAAAAAAAAAGAAAAAATGAAAAAAAAAAACAAAATAAGTACTAAACTATCTAAGTATGTAATTATTGTGTGAAGAAATTAATGAATTTTTAAACGCAGCACGTCTCGTGTGCACCTGTATTCAATGAATTTCGCTGAACCGTGTAGGTTACAATAGGATAATATAAAATTATTGTTATTATTAAGACATAAATTATGCAAAAAAAAAAAAAAAAAAAAAAAAAGTGTTGGCTTTGAAACGTTTTAATTATCTGTTTCCGGATTGGATCCCGTTTTCTAAACCACCTTTTTTTAAATTTTTTTTATAAGTGTAGTATATTATTATAAAATACGAGTAGTATTCGATAAAAAAAAAACGAACATTGGGTGTAAAATAACTTCTTCAACAGTATTTCTATTTTTTCTTACTGCAGTTTTATTATAGTTGACGAAATTATTGCAATTTTCCTCATAACGCACACATCATAAACATTTTTTAAACGTAACGACAAACTATCTATCTATTTTTTCTTATGTATATACAAGATAAATGAAATGTATACTCAAATAATACAGTGGCTTAAAATATAAAACGATTAAAACGTAAAGGAAGAAAAGAGCTGATATTGTTGTGGAAGGGATACGGGTTTAAATAGGATATAGTGTCGAATTTTGAATTCGAAAATCGATTTTGAGTCAAGTTCATCAGGTAATATATATTATATGTATGGATTAAAATTTTTACATTCTTACAGTCTCTACGTTCATTATAAATGCCCATAAAGTGTGTCACCTAAATATCCAAATTTAACAGTAGGTACCTACTTCTTTTTATACTTTAAACACCTATAAAAAGAAATTTATACTTGACGTTTTTCTAATATTTTGAAACTATACATACAACTGTATAATATATAATTATATGCTTCAATAAAATTTTCCAATTTATTTAAATTTTATTTTTTTTTTATCAATTATGATTATGAAAGTATATTAAGAAATTATAAGAAAAATACTTACATATGGATTATCACGTACAAGTAAGTATAATATATATTATAATACCTATTTGAACATCGAATACGATTTTCAAGTTTCTAAGTTAAAAATATTGCCCAAGTTAAAGTGAAATATTGAAATCGATTTCGTCAAAATTTCAGTTTTCGTGAAAAATGTTGTATTTTCATCATTTTTTTGGTAATTTTTCTTACCCCATAAGCCCAATTTTGAGGAATCCGAAAAATTACTTAAATAAAATATTAATTACATCCACTTTCCAACCGGAAACATATTGATGAAAATCAAAACATTATTTCTGGTCAAAAAAGTGTCTATATATATATAAATAAAAAGAAAAAAAACATATAGACACACATAATTTATTGTATAAAACCAATATACGTTTATCGCTTCGCTAAAAATCCTTTTAGTTAAAATATTTTATTAATAAATGATAACTATATATTATATGCAATAACAACGAATATCGGAATATGTATAAGTCATGTATTATTTTGGTAATCTCACACTGTTTAAAATAAAACAAATTCATGTTTATTTTCAAGCATAGCGCGAGTATTATGAGTAGTTTTCATGTAATTTAAAAACGGTATAATTTTTTTTACTGATGCGATAAAAATATATTATAAGTGCAAAAAATTTTGATGTAACGATTATTATAATATATTTTATTTAAGTTAGACTTTCGAGTTTGTGCGATGTAACAATGAAAAGAGAAACAATAATAATATGTAGACCCACGATTAATCCACCTGTATATAATATTATATAACATTTATTATACCGCGATAATGTTCGCTTATTATGCAGGTAGTGATTTGTGTCGGAATAGAGAAAAAAAAAACTAAAAAAATTACGAAACATGGAATAATACGAAATATAGGGAAGTCCTATGTATAATATATACAGAGTGCATCTCGAAGACACGCCAATACTGAAATAATAATGAAATATAATCGTTACAAGCGCTCTGTATACTATAATATAATGTGCATTTTGTTATAGTTCATATAATATCATATTTTGGCTGCAACCGAATTGCATGCGGAAAAAAAACTATAAAATATGAACTGGTCGAATTGCGTGCGCGATTTTTTCGATGTAGGACCTAAATGCGTGCGCGTTTTTTTCGATACAGGTCCGAATTGCGTGCGCATTTAAAACGATGACATTCTATACAGTTTACAATTTTATATTACTCGTATACCTACACAAATTAATATACATAGGATAAAATTGTTTTGGGCAGCTTCTAAACGTACCATCTACATACAACACTTCACACTGACTTAAAAACTTTAAATTCGTCATAGTTGAAAATGCTACAATATTATTTTCAGAATTGTTTATTAATAAAAAATCTTCATTTATTTAATTTCACCTATATTTATTAATGCCAAATGTAATTCAACTAAATTTGTTGGTAGTTTTGGTATTATGCTTGATCGTGCATAATAAATATTTTTTCTAATACGAATTGTGTCGGTAGTATTTAAAATACTTACATCTCCATTTTCTCGTAATTCTCTATGTAAAATTTTACTCGGTCGTTCATGTGGATCATCATAGCTTTATACATACGACATATTACACATAATAAATAATACCCATACATTAATAAAATCTTAAAGTGAAAAATCCATAATATCAAATATTATTTCCGGTTAATTCAGAACTACATCGGAAAGACCATACATGGCAGGCACGCAATTCGGACCTGTATCGAAAAAAACGCGCACGCAATTCGATCCTACATCGAAAAAACCGCGCACGCAATTCAACAGGTTTCTATATTTTCGCACGCAATTCGGATGCACCGCATATTTTGTGGGTCCGATGGTGTCCGATGATGTACATAAATTATGTTTTACATTATTGTTAGCATGAGATGGAGAGATGGTGAGAGAGAGAGAGAGAGATTGACCAACAAAACGTCCGCCTATTTCTTTTTTACATTTTATTTATTCGTTTTATACCGACGGAGAGGTCGACATTATTATTATTGTCGCAGTCGTACGAGACTACATTATCGACTTTCGGGATCTGCACGACGCGCGATTGTGGCGTCGTCGGCGGCACTCGATATTGTGCGGGTCCCTTTGAAACACACACACCAATGATACCGTATATAAGTACAAATACGTGTAAGCATTATAATATAAAGGTACAGATTTTGTAAAACACATCGACATGCTGCGGATGACTTCTGAAAGACGAGTAAGGAGAAAATAACTTTTTTTTTTTTTTTATCTTTTTGACGTTATAATTTATATGGATAAAACACGTGAATAGATATATCGAATATACAGGGTGTCCCGTGTTTAATATCGTTTTTTTATCTGTACATATATATTATATATATTATAAATTTCGCATATTATTATACTGTTGTTATTTACTCGTGTATAGTAGACCAGTCGACGGTATAGGAATATAAATTAAAAATTTTTTAAACGTTCAAATTTTATTTTGACGGGTACACGCAATTTTTTTATAATACATTTAGTAAAAATCACGGTTAAAAATAATTATTGTAATATACATATTTTAATAGCATGCAACGAAAACGCGTAACACTTTGTATTATATCATATGATGTAATATATCTATATAATATTATCATCGCAGTAATCCGCTTTGTGGCATCGGTGACGGTATAATCACGTGGGATCCGTTCGGATTATTTTATTTATTTTTTTTTTCTCTTTCAAATTCACGTGGCGTAGGTATGCATTTTCTCGTAATAATCATAAAAAATAATATATAAATATATACGATTCATTTTTAAATCGCGGACGCCGTTCGTCGGGACGGACGAGGGCAAGAAAAAAATAAAATAAAATAATTTAATACTATATAGCATAGGTATACTAATACTATTGTGAACACGAGATAGCGGCCGGGCGTGAAAAAAAAAATAGTATTTAAGTATAATATTATACTTATAAAAATATAATATATATATATATAGTTGAAAAACCTGACAACCGGAACAATTCTTTGCGGTGGCGGTTTACTGTATAATAATATATATAAACGCTATTATTACGTATATATAATAATAATACGAGGTAATAATATTATTGTACCATGGTCGCGGTATAGTCCATCATCATATGTGATGCGCCCTGCGATCGCTCGCGTATCCGTTTCGGATTAATTAAAGAGGAGGAGAGACGCGCGTACACTCGTATGTATACGGTAGGTGGAAATATATTATAAGAAGTAGAAAAGAAAATATAAATAAAAAATAAACATTGAATAAAACATTTAATGACCGCCGGTGAATAAAATAACGATATATATGTGTCATTTAGACCCGTAAACTATATATTGTATAAAATACGTACGCATATTATACAGGACGAACACAGAATTCTATGGTGAAAAGTAAACAAAAAAAAAAAATGGAAAAACGCTTTTTTATAATCATTTTGTTATCAAAATTATACACGCGAGTCTGGCCACGAAAAACTTTTGAGATTTATTATATAGGTATAGATATAATAAATCTCTATATAAAAAAAAAAAAATAAATAATGTTCGCGAATTTCAGTGTTTACGTCGAGAAAATAATAATATTACCTAAAACCGCGATAATTCGAACACGCTGTATATACGCTTATATGGACTGTTTATGTATATGTATATATATACCATACTCGTATATAATATATGATATACAAGTGCATGTTCGGTGTACACTTCGGTTAATGGACTCTGCAGTTCATCTCCTTCATAGAAAAAAAAAAAAAAAAAAAAATACGTGATGATAATTTTTTTACCACGCCGTGTTCGAAACCGATGAGTTTTTTTTTTTTTTTTAATATAATATATAAACGGTCTTGAAATAAGCTCCACGCCGTGTGCGGGAAAATGGTTATATAGTTTATTTATTTTAATTTTATATAAGGTATAAACCACGAATACGTATATAAACGTATATGTTATTATACGTTATACAGGTATATATTGAGTACAATATATAAGTATATAAATATTATAATGGTGCCTTTTTACCCCCGACCTGCCGCCAGAATACAGAACCGTAATGAAGATATATTATATTTATAAAAAAAAAAAAAAACGTGTCACGATCCCGATGTGACGTAAATAATAATAATAATAATTAATAATAATAATAATAATAATAATAATAATAATAATAATAATAATACAAAAATAATAATAATAAAAACAACAAAAATAATAATAATAATAATAATAATAATAATATATTTGTGAAAATTGGAGCATCATTATTTAAGGGGTAGAAAATGTGTCTTCATACATAAAAAAAAAACAGACGCATATCATTTTAAAACCAATAGATTTTTTCGTTAATTATTCGTCTATATATTCATGCTTGAGCCCTTTGCACATCTCATGTAATATGAAAACATCAATTATTAGATCACAGATTGGATATAATGTTTATCGTATTATCATATATAAATTTTAAAGTACGGTTTGTCGCTATGGACGGTTAATAATTTAATATTATTATAATATTATTAGACGTTTAAACAAGTCCGTAATAATTCAGTTTTGTACTACAATAATTTTCTATTAAATATTTTACATTATTTCAACTGCGCCTCTCATAATATTATGATAACTATAAGTATACCTATATCTAATAACACTATTATCTCTGATTATTCAATCAAATTCTTTTTTTATAACAAATTTGGAGATATTTTTAATTTCCACTGCTGATTCATTGAGTCTATACATAAAGAAACTAATTAAAATTGCCTAAAGTTTTGACCTTCCAATATAGTATGAACTATAACACAAAATAAATGAAATGTGTATAATTTTAAACGATATAGGTACAGAATATAATATTATATTTAAAATAATATAAACAATTTACGATTATTAATTTATTTTTCTTGACGAAGATATTATAACGTACCTACATATTATATTGAGTCTCTGTAGACGTAATTTTAAGTCTCACTCGAAGAGGATATATATATATTATAATTCGATTTGTATTAACTATACATTTTTTAATGCGATTCAATACATTTAAAAATAATAAACACAACATTTTTTTTTTTAAAAAAAATAACAATAATGTATAATGCGATATTGCGATGTTTGTCCACTGATTTTTTTTTAATTAAATAAAATTTTTTATACTTTAGTTTGTTTTTTACTTTTCATTGTTCAAAGTAAAAAAAAAACTAAAAAACTAAAAACGAATAATAAAAAACAGCAACGTTCATTCTTTATGAATGGGCCACTCTAAATATTGATCGTATCACAGTGCACTGTATTCAGTAACTTAATTATGTATTATACAGGGTGAGAACCGATCATATATAATAATAATATTATATGTATGGATAAAATAATAATATACCCTTTTCGCTTTTTCGATGAATATCTCTTGCGGTAGACACGGTACAAGTACTCGTATATGTAATATAACATATGTATATATATACAATATATTATATATAGTACCTTTTATAATATACGTCGTATGGATGAAGACATTCAGCACTCTGTATCGTTTCTATCCTTTTTTTACTCCGAGTTTGTGTGTGTCGTAAGGGTTACACACACAAATAAAAGAACATTGTTACATCTATATACGTACGTGATTTCACGATCAATAAAATATGACGATTAATTGATATTAGATTATTTTTTCGTTTACGCTGTAGTCGGTGTACATTAAAATATTATATAGATGTAATCTTAAATATAGAAGATTTTTCTTTTCCTTTAATTACGGACGCTACGAAAATAAGTCGTAGTCATAAATTTTTTTAAATCGAGATTACCCAATATACAGAATAATACGCGTACCTCGATCGGAGTCATTACACTTGTTTTCGGATTATATTGTGTACACACACAGGTATACGTACAAGTACAACGAAACATTATTATTATACTCGTATTATATTGTATATATAAGAAAATATTATGTTGTATATTATATTTAATGCGACCGTCGAGTGATGTTGGTATGCGTGCCCCGTACGATTTTTCGATATAATCTTGTTCGAAACCGATGATAGTTTTTATATAGATGTGAACCCTTCAACCACTCTATATATTATGGGACACGAATCAAATTTAGAGAAATATTCGTATATGTTCCCGTTTTTTGTGTGAAGTTTTTCTAAAGACGCGTTTAAAATTATTATTAATCAAACCGATATGAACATTCAAATAGATTGAATAACGTAATATTTCTACAAAGTATATGAAACATAATATAAGAGGTGTTATATTATAGTCTGTTTAATAACGTACAGTGTTATATTTTTCATGAAATCGTTTTTTTCTTTAAAAAAAAATATATTTCAAATAATTTCGCGGTACCCTGGTTGGGAATCTATTGGTTTAGACTTTAGAGGGATGAAACCAAATGATTCTTTTATAGAATTACGTTTTAGGACTATCTGAATGTTTTAAGCTATGATTGATATTACATATTTTTTTCATATTTTTTTTTTACTTTATTTACATATTTTTACATAATTTACTTTTATTACATATTTCTCTTAAATATATTTTGAAAAACTAATGGTATATTGCCGTTTTGCATCGTGGTTTATTTGGTCTCGGTTCTGTATTCATAATGTTAGAGTTTCCGATTAGAAATATAAATGTTGTGCTATACTTCGCGATATGGTGAATACTGAATAGCTAAACATATATATATAATATAATATATATTTAATCATGGTAAGACATGATATCTATAAACGATCGTGCTATGTACATATCATATATCGTAATATGTGGTCGTTATCAGAGGCGTATCTAGGATTTTGTTGCCCTGGGTAAACATTTCTTTTTTTATGTCCTCTCTCTCTTCCGGTTTTTTATAGTGGCAATTTTTTTTACCCATAAAAAAAACTTACAATACATGCGATATGGAAATAAAGAATCATGGATTCATGGAGTATAAAAATCTATCGAGTGCTCTAGATTCTAGAACGTAGAATATCGTAGATACTCTAAGTGATACCCATGATAACAAAATAATTGAAATAAATTGTAAAATATTGTAAAATTTATTTTCTTATCTACCTACTTACAAAATAGTGAACAAAATGTCAAAAAATGAAAAAAAATATAAGGAACAAATTCTACAATTGAATCGCTAACTGCAGAAAGGGGACCAGTCCATTTTTATCAATTTTGATTTTATTATCATTTTTCATTAAGCACGCGTAAATACATCGTTTACTACAGATAGGAGTCAAATCCGATTATCAAAACAATAAATATACTGTTTGGAAATTCTTGTTTACTATATAAAGGGAACATGTCCATATTTGGTTTTTGATTATTCCTGAAAAATTAGGAAAAGTGGACTTGTCCCCTTTCTGCAGTTAGCGATTCAATTATTGCTTAAATCATTCTAAATCTGTTTATATATAAAAAAAAAACTCCCAGTTAAATTTGTTGCCACCAAAAGAAGTGCTGCTCGAGGCAATTGCCCTCCTTGACCCCATAAATACGCCACCGGTCGTTATTCCATGTTATCGCATTCCAGCGGTGGTAATGTTTTTCGTATTTCGATACATGTATTAATACATGCGCATATTAATGCATTGTTAGCAGGTATATAATTTAATTATAATTTAACGTATAATGTACTAAATTTATAATTATAATTTCCTAATTATTATTATTTTTTGCATATCTTATATTTTTAATTACAAATTTTTGGGAGTTTTAATAAATATAAATTACACTCTAATTATAATATTTGTATAATGTACACAAACACAAATTAATATTGAATAGAATGATGATTATAAGTTTGTTTTAATAAAATTAACATAATACCTAGTATATTATATTTATTTTTATTTTTAATAATATAATTGTTTAAATATAATTACGTAGTTATAATTTCATAATTCGTATTTTTACTCTTAAGTTTAAACAATCATTTCATTATGCGTCGTACAATTAAATTGTAATTATAGTGCAATAATTAAAAAATATAAACTATTTAGTTTTTAATATGAAATATATTATATTGTTTTTGAAATAAAATTGAGCACTTGTGAATATTTACATAATATTTTATTAAAAATCCAAATCACAAGATTGATACCCTATTAATCAAATGCGCATTTCAACGTATTGTAATTGGTCTATATTATATAAACGAATAAAATTATACATTTTTTCTTTTGAATAATTAATAGTATATTTAAATTCGTATTGTACGTCGTATTTAAGATAACATATAATTTATTTACTTTATACATTTAATATTTAAATAATATAATTGGTAAACGGTTTTGGCAGAGAACCCAGTAGGGAAATGACCCCTTCGACGTCCCCGTCTAAGATGGGAATATGTAGTAAAAAAAGACCTAGTACTTGGTTCTTAATCGTTGGGAGGAGATCCGGATTGGAAAGCAGAAGCAGCTGACAGAGAGACTTGGAGCTTGGAGGATTGGCTGTTTGACGGGATGGTCCTAGTGGCCGTCAGAACCAAAGAAGAAGAAGAAATAATATAATTATTATGTAGATGCATTTGTCACTTTACCTTACAATTATAAAAGTATGCATTAAAAAATATTTAGACGTTAAACACAAACATTTCATTCGGTATAAAATAATTAAGTTTAAGTATAGTTATATACTATAATAGTTACCACGAGATTTAACTAAAACGCTTAACTTTACGAATTAAGTATATAAATGTTATGTTATATTCTTTCTTTTTATAAATCGAGTGTATGCCTATATTATTTTGCAGTGTATAATATCAAATAGTAGTATTTAAACAAACTAAAATTTTCACTTACAACAAAATTAAACAATTTGTAAATTATTATTAGGTATATTATTTCATTAAAGATACGAATTATTGGTAAATTATTGAATTTATGTTCGCTAATATAACCCGCAATAATTAGTCGTAAATAAATACGTACATAAACTATATTAATAGTAATTTTTTAATAATGTTATATTATGCAGTTCGTATTATATATATACTAAAACAAATTCGTTAAGATATTTATGAAATATTAAAAATTAAAGTATCAACAAACTGAAGTAATTAATATAATATAAAATGTTTAATGATATTAATATTTTTGATTTTGTCGTAAAACAATAATATGGTTATTACGCGCTATTGCACACATAAGCACTTAATTTATTCAAAAATGTATATATTATAATAGTTTAAATTTTATAAGCTGAATCTAGTTCATAATATAATTATGATTAAAAAAACTTATAATTTTGAATGATTCAATTTATTCCGTAATCAAAAACCGTAAAAATATTCCAAAATAATGGACTATTATATACCTACCTACCTTTTCTTTCTATATGTGTACATTGTTTTATTTTTTTTTTTTCTAAACAACCTACTCGACCGTCCTTAACTATCAGTAACATGTTATTATACGAGGTGAATTTCACAGCCTGGATGCACCGATATGACGTAAATGAAAATTATATAGGCGTCCGGTTTGACTTAAAATGAAAACTGGGCGTGTAAACGCACATCGTATATCAAATTAATATTTTACAATACCTATAACTAAAAAATTGTTGTTTAGCATTTTTATAATAATAGTATTCGATGACCCGTTGCCAACATATATTACTCTACGAATGTTCGAGTTTGATCGTTTTCAGAATAATATCATAACTGCCGAATTACGACGACTCGGTTTATAATAATATAACATACGAGTATAATAATAGGTAATTAATGTGTTGAGATTTATCGTTTTTCTCGCTACTTTTCGAATCTCCTTGATGGCAACTGGAAAAAAGATCATTTCTTCTTATTTATCCTGTTATTGCTCCTTCTAAAACAGTGATTCCCAACCTGGGAGGCACGCCCCCCAAGGGGGACGTAAATACATTGCTGGGGAGGCGCAAGTAGTCATTACGAAATATATTGTTTTTTAATTTTTTTTCATTTATGTGGAAAAACTATAAAATTAATAATTGTCCATTATCATTCATCGCTAATTACTCGTTATCTGTGTTAATAATTAATAATAAATAAACTAAATTTTTATACTTTCTACATTGTAACTTAAATAAATATTTAAAACAATTATTTTTACTTATTTCTATATTTTAAACCAAATAAACCTTTTTTAAAAAATTTTAATTGTTGAGGGGAGGGGCGTGAAATTTTTGAAAATTTACAAAGGGGGCGTAGAATAAAACAGGTTGGGAAACACTGTTCTAAAATGTCTTATAGACACGGGGATCTATAATTTAATTATATATTATTATAACAAATTAGATTAAAAATAATCTCCATTTTCATAAATCGGTTTATCTCATAAAGTCATGATATACACATATACGATATACCTACCTATATTATACTTGTAGGTATCTGTTAAATTTAAATACAAGCAGGTATAAAGCGTTTAAAATAATTAATTATACATTTATTTGTTTTTTTTCAAATTATACATTTTATTTTTTGTAATTTGTTAAATAATATTATATTAATTGTAGTATATACCTTTAGTATTTTCCCGTACTTTTTTTGCATCATCTTAAGGCTTAAGGTATCAATTTATTAGTAAAAACAACACTGCAGCAGATACAAAACATATTTATAAAAAATATATTGATATTTGATAGATAATCAAATTAAAAATTTACAAAAAAATTATGTAAATAATGTGAAGTTTAATATAATTCTCCATGAATATTTTATGTAACATAAGGGTAAGGGTTAGACATCGTCTTTAAATAAAGACATACGCGTTTTAAGTTATTACGTTTTTCTCTATTCTTAGTATTTAATAATCATACGCAGTCGGTTGAAGGATAGGTACTTAATCGTAAGTTCGTTCGTCAGATGGGAGAATGTTAACAACAAGACTTCAAATGTTCAATGACGGAGGATTGGTGCAGAGTAAGAAGGTGACCAGATGATGGAGGGAATGGTACTATATGGTAGACTTATGTAATTAGCCGTTAAAACGGCAGACCCACTTAATTAGACGAGGAAAACAAAGGACGGGATAGGTCGACTAAAATAAAAATAAGTATATAGTCAGAACAAAGGAAGGAAAGTTCCGTGTTGATTGTTATCGTAGTTGGATGTCGCCGTTGTCGGATGGTGTTGCAGACGAACGCCACCCGTCTTCGGTGTAGTCGTAGTCGGATACCGCCACCATTGTCGGTATGGCCATCGTCGAATGCTGTCGCCGTCGTCGGTGCCTTCGTCGACGTCCTAGAAAGGTATATATATGTGGTAAAATTTTGGAACCGTTACGTTAATTTTTCTACAAAATATAAGACTTTGAATATTTCGTAAAATTCTTGTTTTACGTATAGGTTTGATAAAATTGGCAATTTTTGGCATTAAGGTCTGAAAATTTTACTGAAGTATACCAACATATTACTTTTAACATGATATGAAAATATTAGAAAAATCTCATGTCTCAATTTTTTTTTTATAGCTTTTTAAAGTTGATATTTTTAGTTTAATTGAAAATATGAAAAAAATGACGAAAAAACGGCATTATCTGACTGAACTTCTCTCAAAATCGTTTTTTCAAATGCAATAGTTTATCATTTGCATTCAAATTCTAATTAAAATTAAACACTATGATTGCATCTGTATCCCTTCCCTTGCTTTTATATATATAATTTTACCCAGTACTTTCAATATATAAATTATTATATTTTAATATTTTAAATATACATATTAATATTATTTAATATTTATATTAATATTTTGAAAATGTACCTAATTTTAATTCTATCACCTCCAATTTATATTATCTATAGTTTGATTTTTTTTTGTCCTCATATAAAAATTTAACATGCTATTTATAGGGAGACCTCGTGCTAATTTTTTTCGAAATAAAACACTTTAAAATTTTATATACGTAGTTTACCAGTACTTTCGATATTATAAATAAAAATGTAATTTTTTTTTTCTATCACCTATATTTTATATTTACTGTGGTGAGAATTTTTTTTTCTTTAATATAACTTAATTTTTTTTATATTATATTTTTCAGTAATTTTATTTGGGTGGTATTTTTTTTTTTTTTTTTTTGTGTGTTTTTAGATAAATGTAATCAATTTACAAAGTGACTCCTGCATAACTTTTTTGTCGATTTTCTAATTTTCTATACTTTACATATTATATACAAATTTTTCAATTTTGCAATTTTTCTAGTAGTTTATTATAAGTTATAATTTATAACCTATCCTAGCTAATTTGAGAGGCTTATATAGTTCTTTCAAAAACCCCTCACCAGGCTACTTATCGTAGGACACCATTCTTATATTTTTAAACATTTAACGCAATGTTTAATAACTTATGCGAAATATTCAACTGCTGTGTTCATTTTTTTATTCGTATATTATTATTATTACCTATTTATTATTACATCGTATATTATGCGAAAACCGATTCAAAACGTGGAACGAAAGCGGTTCAATTTTATTATATTTATAATCACGTCAAAGTATGTCACAGTCTTCTGCTGTCACTCACCGTGAATAAACATCACCCAGCTACAGAACCGGCGGCGACAGTGTCGTTGGCAAAGACGAATCGTGATCCGTCCTTGTTAATTGGATCTTTGGACATTGGTCGTTGTTTTTTCTGATTGACGATCATTGATGAATATTAATAATAATGATAAACGATCAAAAATTAAAAAGGGTATGGATTAAGTGTATAAATAGAAATTATATTACATAAAAAAAAAAATTTCCGCTCACTTGAAAAATAAAAAATAACAGTAGGGGAAAAAATTTACTTATTACGAGAAAACTGTTAGTCTAACTGCGTAGATGCGAAGTCCGTCAGACCGATAAAGAAGTCGTCGTCTTCGTGGAGCACTATATACGTATGAACGAAATAAATAAAAAAAAAAACAAGGGAAGGGATACTGGTGTGGAAGGGACACATGTGTAAAGAGGATAGTGTTGAATTTTGATTAAAATTTGAATGCAATGATAAATCATTTCATTCGTGAAAGCGATTTTGAGCGAAGTTCATCAGATTTATATTATGTACCGATTAAAATTTTTACATTTATCGGTCTCTATGTTCAATATAAATAATTTATCATAAAACCCATAAATGAATCACCTAAATACCCAAATCAGACAGTACTTCGCTCAGAATCGTTTTTCGAATAATATAATAATTTATCATTGCTTTCAAATTGCAATGAAAATTCAACACTATCCTCCTTACACTTGTA
This sequence comes from Tetraneura akinire, assembly GCA_021307375.1. Taxonomy (NCBI): domain Eukaryota; kingdom Metazoa; phylum Arthropoda; class Insecta; order Hemiptera; family Aphididae; genus Tetraneura; species Tetraneura akinire. Next base: position 453,392 of record JAIUCT010000018.1, on the reverse strand, counting down.
TCCCTTCTATACAAGTATCCCTATTCCCTACCATTGATTTTTTTATACATTAAACAGCTATAAAAAAAAAAAATTGTAAATGTAATGCTACACAATTAATTGAAACTGAATTAAGTAAAAAGTATTTAAGCTTCAATAAAATTTTCAAAATTTTTAAAAAAATTTTGTCAATTTTATATAACATTATTGTAAAATATTCTAATGTAATAAGAAAAAATCCATATAAATATATTACTATATTGTTTTTACTGAAATTTCAAAATTAAACACCTATAAAAGAAAATTGAGTATTGAGATTTTCCTAATATTTTAAAAATACGTTAAGATATATATCAGTATACCTACATCAATAAAATTTTCAAAAATTATATTTATTAAATTACATCAATATTGGGTTTTGATATTATTTTATTCCCATATTTTTTTTTTTACAATAATGAAAAACAATAATAAAAATATTTAAAAATATATCAAATTGGTCGTTAAAGATAAATATATTAATCATAATAATTTTAATCTTAATTCTAAACATACTACTTGCCTGTTTAGTATAATTATAATTATTACACTCACACTAATCGTTTTCAAGAAAATTATAATATACACAAAATAAGACTTTGTGATTTCTATTAATCCTCAAAAAGGGTTCTACCACAATACGTTAATAACTTTATGTCTATTTCCTGTACGTATTATAAAATAAATATACAATTAGTAATATGATGAATAAATTGATAAAAATAATTAATAATTACGATATTAGTGCATTATTCGAAATTGCAGCGAATCCGTAGCGAATTGGGTTATCGCAACGAAAATTGTGTTTTGCACATCTGGCATTCTGCACATAATTAAAGTCCACGAGATAAACAAAATATAACAAATTATGTGTGTAAATTACAATACAGTTCTAAGTGAATCACAATACAATAGTAAAATAAATTTGCGTACACGTTCGGTAAAATACTAAAAAAAATACAACGTAGACTGCAATTTTCAAATAATAATGATCTAATCTATTATTGAGTTATAAATAATACAGGAACAACAAAAATAGATAAAACAAACTAAGTACATAAAATGTTTATATTTCATTTACGTAACGTAGGTAGGTATACCGATCATAATGTGTTTACTTAAATTTAAAATCATAATATTATGATAATTATAAGTATACATCATAAATACACACGAATTAAATTGAAAAATTAATGTAATTATTTTAACTACATATTTTATACAATGTTTTTACACATATATATATCTGGTAAACGTATTACACATTAATATTATAAAAATTAAGTGCGTTAAGGGGAATGTAAGCGGTCTGTTTTGTTAAATCAAAAACCTAGACAAAATTTCACTACTACTTAGGATAGACTGATTTCAATTCTGTAAATTGATACCTACGAGTTCTTTGACTACTTTTCCAAGTTTTGTTGGAAACAATTTTTTTATTTTTATGTATAAAAATTACATTAGGGAATTTTTTTTAAATTTGTTTTTATTATTTTAGACAAAACTGAATTATGTAAATGAAAATTAGTTTCTAACGTAACCCAGTAAAGAAACATATAACAATAATAATTATTTGACTGAATTAAAATTGGATTATCCTAAATAATTCCTAAGTAGTTAAAATTAAAATTTTGTCAGGCTTTTTGTTTTAAATTTTAGCTTTATATAAATATTACATTTACGATTTGTACACTTGGTGACTTGTGCAATCTTCGACAAGGCATCTACTCACACTAATGATCATTTACGTTTCACACAAACACACTGCGTACCGAGAAATAATTATGATATTGCCTATACACTACTCCTTAATAAATACCCGTTTCCAATCCCCTTAATATAATTCATATTTGTGTAATTAAAAACTACAACATGTCACGTTCATTTTTCTATATGTTTACAATATTAGATCTCGTGTTTTTATTAAATTTTACATTATAATATACACTGGAAAGTTCATAAAAACTGTAGTAAAATATTATTTTTTGCTTTATATTCATATATAAATATATACAATATTCAAATTCCTTATCACATAATAGATTAAATCGTAATGAAACATAAACTAGTGGTATAATTATTATATAATATATTTAAAAATAAATTTAATGGCGTAGCAAAAAAATCTAAAATGCTTAAAATATATTTTACATATAAATTTAAAATAGTTAAAAAACTTTTTATCAGTTTATCACACATAGTACATAGTTGCGTATTTATTGAATTAATTTAAATATTTTTCAATAAAATCTTATCTTCTAATAGAAGTCTTCTATGATGCATTTTAACACCAACTTTTACATAATATTTGTGAATTCTGAAAATAAATATATATATATTTACATAATATGTATAGTGTATACATTATAGTAAAATAATAATATGGTCCATCGATTTTAAACTTTAAAGTATAGATTTTAAAATAAATTATAAATAAATCATATTCTTACTCGACATTCACATCTTGTGCATATTTTAGAAACCCATGTCCGTCCTTCTTTACGTCTTCTTTTAACGGTGTCATCATAACAGCCACTATTTTTTGCTTTAGTCAGTTGTCTAATCTCACGTTTTAATCTTTTAATATCTAATTTCAATTCATTAACCACTGACTTTAAACCTTCCAGTTTTCCTTCCGTAATATTCACTACTTTGGCTAATGCATCATTTGATCTCAGTTCTTCCTTTTCCTTAGATGCATTTTCTCCTGGACAATCTATAAGTAAATTATCCACAATTCATTTTTACTATTTAAATATTTTAAATGTTATATACAATATCCATATTCAATTATAATTCATAATTTGCATTACCACCATTGCATTCGAACCAAAGTCTCAAATCTATGCTCGGTATTAATTTACACGGCACTAATTTAGGCGATTGTAATTCTGGTAATTTAAACACATCTCTAGATACAAGAGTAATATTATCTCCATTGTCACAAAGAACTCTAGCTAATGAAGCCTGTTTAATTTGCGTCAGTTTTGCTGGACTGAAAGTTGATGGACTTTCATACCAAAATCTATTTAAAAAAAAAAAATTAATATACTTTTAAATATAAGAAAATATAATTATTAATTTGTAATAAAATATATACATACCTATCGCCGTTTTGTAACCTTTTGAACTGTTCTATTAATAAACATTGGAATAATGGACCTACTCTACCTCCAGGTACCTGATCTTCAAGGATGCCTCCTACCCATACATCAAGATTACCTATAAAGAAAGAATTAAATCGTATTATCTAGTTTATAAATTTAAAAATTTTCAATTATTACCTGGATGACCATATAATTCCTTAAGTTTATTTCGTACATCATTATCACTAATTTCATTTTTAAGATCATCAAAGGTTTCAACTTTAGACATGTTACACACAGTTCTCCATTCCGTATAACCAGGAATACCGTGATCTCTACTACGTTGAATATTCATTGCTGCTAAATCTAATGATACAGCGTGTGCTGATGTGAATAAGTGATCAATTAATTGATTGTTTAAGTTTTGTTTGGGCATTTTCTTTTTAGCTGGTACGGTAAAAAATCCACGCATTAATGGATCTGTACCTCCTTCATCGGATAAGCGCCACGGAGTGAAAAATGCTTTTCCTAATGATAAATCTCCCTAATAAAAACAATATATATTTAAATCTTTTTTTATCCCAAATGTTTATCTATCAAAATTACTTGGGGAATAGTAGTGAAATTGTCATCGAGTCTGGTCAAAACTGGATTAATAATAGAATGACCAAATCTGAGGGCAGCTGTCGCAAATACGTTAGATATAGTAGGATTCATAGTTGGATCGTATCCTTGATATTGCCCTAAAATTTCTATGCCCTTAGTTCCAATAACATAGGGCAGCCAATGTTTATACGTTATATGCTGTAATTCTGCGCCTACAATTTTTCGGGTTTCGTGAAACAAAGTGTCCCCATCCCAATGTGGATTAATCTTTCTCAACTCTCTTGCGATTCGATTATGTTCTCTAATCCAAATCGTATGCATAGCCAACAAACCAACCTAAAAGAAAAAAAATTATTAAGGAATTTTTTTATATTTTAATTAAAAAAAAAATATTTACTTGTTCATTTGCTCGAATGTCACCAGCTAAATAGCATCCTGTGTCACTCTCAGTAAGATCTCTTCGACAATCTACTTCATCAGCACCAGCAATTGGTAACATCTCTTTACCAAAATCTGACAGTATACCACCTCGCATTAAACCAAATCCTGTTTGAACTTCTCTTAATATAAACGAGCGATCATTTGTAAATCCATATATCTAAAATATGTATAACAGATTAAAATATTTACTTAACTAATAAAATTATTAATGTACTTGTGATCCATCAATAAAAGAAGTTAATTGATTAATTTGTTCTCTGGACTGTAATTTGTCAAAGAATACTGATGTTGTGTCAGTACCACATATAGAACTACTACGAATAAAATCCATACATTTCCTATTTTTTATACGATCATCATTTAACGGTACTTCCATTGGAAAACATGGAAAAGAATAGGCGCATGTTTTTTTACAATCTAAACCTAAAATACATATGATAAACAAATATTTTATATTATTTATTTATAAACATTCTTTATATTTCATATTAAAATAATAATTATAAACTTATATTTACACTAACCCTCCCAACTCTCTTTAGTAGTCGATGGTATAGCGTGATCTAAGTCATGATCTAAAAATTGTCCCCATTGCATTACCATGTGTGAAATTTCACTATCAGACGTTATTTCATTTGTCCGAATAATTGATGTGGACACTATTCTTGCACCAGGTTTTTCAAACCCATAGTATTTCATACCTTTAGTCCAACCTGTAAAATAGGTTCAGTTTCACGATATTATTTTGGTCAAAATGCATATTATTATTATCAATTAGCATTATTAATTATTTTACCAATTGGAGTATTAAATCCATTTTCGTAAATTGGTTTTAATATTCGTCTAAATTGTGTGTGAGCTGATCCCCATAGTGGATTCTGTAAATTATTACAAGTACCATCTATAGTTCGATATTTGGTATGAAAACACATATCACTGCAATTGGGTTTCGTTTGATATTTCAGACAACCAGATAAATTGGCAATTAAATCCAATTGTTCCACAGATAACAAGTCCCTATAAGAAAAATCTATAAAAAAAAATTAAAAATAGATGAACTATTTTAAGTATTTAAATTTATAATATTTAATTGTATATACATAATAATAATTTACTTTCAGTTAAATTTATTTTAAGTCCAGCTTGCACATGTTTTCGTACATTTGCCAAAGTTCTTTCAAAAATATCTGCTGATTTAGCTACATCTCTAGCAACTACATCTGGAAACCTAGACATTCTCATTAATTTTTCTGGATTCATTATTTTATCATTTGATCCAAATAGTGAATCAATTGTTGCATTTACTGCTCTGTCAACTTCTAAATTTGCTTCTTTAAATGCTAAGTTAACAAAACGATCTCCGGGTGATTGTTCCAATACATCACCTGGAATTAAATTATAGGTTTCTGTATTACATAATATCTAAAACCTATTGACTAATTTTATATTAATAATATTACCTAAAATTGCAATTGTGCCTCTAGCTGATTCTTGTCCATGTATATTCTTTGCAGTACACTCATATACGCCAGAATCTGCGAAAGATACATTGAACAATCGTAAACTTCCGATATTATTAACTCTGAAAAGAAATTATGGATCGTCATTCATTAAAAATATATTTACCAATTATAATTGTATTAAATATTTTACACTAACCTATGATTTTTATCCTGAACAAGATCAACACCGTCTTTCGTCCAAGTAATATTTGGCGTTGGTTCCCCATCCGCTTTACAAGGTACTTCTATGCTTGTTCTTTGGGGAGCTTCCATATCAAATGGCTTTATTAAAAGTTTTGGGCGTCTAGGACCAAATCCTCTGACCTTTATTTCTGTATTACTGTCTGTAGACCCAACTATATTTTGAGCCAAACACGTATACATTCCATTATCGCCATCTTTTATGTGATCCAAGCGTAATATTGTTCCTTATAATATAATAATATAATAATTTAATTATAACAAAATAAAACAAAATATTTTCATTTAAAAATTATTTGTTTTATTTATATACAATAAATATTAAATTAAATTAATATTACTTTCATTATGAAATGATATTCTAGGACCTGGAGTAATTGAATGGCCATCCTTAAACCAAGTGACAACGGGTTTTGGATAGCCTTCGACTAAACACTGTAACTCAACGGTAGCACCCGTTTTTATAGTCATATCACGGGAAACACTTACAATAACCGGTGGAGCTGAAAACAAATAATAATATTAGTAATTAAAAGAATTTGTATAGAATTAATTTTACAGGATATTACCATTTACATTAACCATTGCTTCCGATGATACTTGGCCTAAATAATTAGACGCTATACATTTATAATGACCAACATCCATTCTTTCCATTTTGGATATAATCAACGTATTATTTGTAAACACCTGTAATGGTTATACAATTTTTTAATTTAAATATATAATATGTATATACATATATCTATTTTTATAAATGGAAAAATATATAGGTATGGCTGACATTCTAACCTATACTTAACCTAAGGTCTTAGAAAACCTCATACGGTCGATTTCCGAGTATTAATAGGTTAAAATTCCCAAATTATCTATCATTGTATTTAACGTATTGTTTAACATATTGTATTTTATATTTTCTCGTTCACTATAAACTATCTTTAACCTCCTTATCATATGATTGGGACAGTCAAATAGCGTGTTATTAGAAAAAGAGGAAATATGTAATATGATGTAACATTGTTGTTTACATAAAACATTTTAATAATGGAAATATAAGTGTAAACTTGAAAAAATACTATATAGATTTTTAATATTAAAAAAATTAATCTGTTCACAGAAGTACAATTTTATTTACTTATAAAATAAAGTACCTATTACAGTTGAAACAAAATATTAAAAAGTAAATCATACCTGAATTCTTTGACTAATTTCTAAATTGATATCATCTTTAGCCCATGATATTATTGGTTTAGGAATTCCTATGGCTTCACATGTTAGTATCAACTGTTCGTCGACCAAAACTGTTTTATGATTCAGTCCCACTACTATTTCCGGTGGAGCTACATATGACATATCACATTATACTATGATATTCTGACAACAATTAAACCATTACAATGAAAACTATATTACTTACAACCAGTTACATCGGGTTCTAGTATGATTTTAGCTGGTCGTGACTTCAACTCAATATTCTCTTTTTTTACCATACATTCATACGTGCCGACGTCTTTCAAAGAAGTAGATTTGATCATAAGACCGTCATCGGTCATTGAATATCTCGAATCACTCATATCAATTTCATTACTATATGATGTATATAATTTGATTTTTATTATTACGATTTTAACAATTTAATACATTTATATTTTTTATATCTTACTTGTCACGTGTCCATATCACTTTTACATTTTCATTTCCTTCTACTTTGCACGTAAAAAAAGCTGATCCTCCAAACGACACGGAAACGTCATTAGGTTCTTCTTTAAATCTTAGTTCATCTGTAAGTAACAAAATTTATTCGATACAAAATTGAATATCTAAGAATGCTTATATATATTGAAAAAATATGGGCTAATACGAACTGCAATGAAAATCTGCTTCGGTCATGTCCATCAATGATTTTCCGCTCATTTCTACAGGAAACTGACATGTTGCTGCAATTTGACTGACGTTCTCTGATCCGTGACTTTTCTTTAATACATTTACCAACCATAATATATCACAATCACACGTTAATAAATTACTGTCAAGACGTCTAAAAATACAACATTTTATGATCGTATTGTTAAATAATATATTATTTATAAACTGTAATCTTACAAACGTGTTAATGATATTAACGAATCGAATGTACCCGGTGGAATTTTTCTTATCTTATTATTGTGTAGAAATCTAAAATAATATATTCAAACTATATAGAAAGCACACATAAATTATTTAATGAAAACGTTATTGTTTCACTTACAGTCTTTCTAGTTTCGTGAGTCCTTGAAACATTTCCAAATCAAGCCTTTGAATTTTGTTGAAATGTAAATATAATTGTTCCAAATTTATCAAATTTCGAAAAACTCTAGTTTCGATATTTTCAATTTTATTTTTGTACAAATATCTAACATAAATATAATACTTAAATAAATTATCAATTATTCCAAATTAATAAACTATTATTAAATATAATATTATTATAATATGATTTTTATTCTTACAAGAATTGAAGTTTTGAAAGGTTGGCGAATGCACCATTTTTTAAATTGTTTATATAGTTATTATTTAACAATCTGAAAATATTTGTGTATTTTAAAATATAATATAATGAACGTATATTGATTATAATATATTATATAAATTTATACTCACAAAGTATTTAACTCGGTAAGATGAGCCAATGATTTCGGTTCTATGTCCTTAATTTTGTTGAATCTCAAATCACTAAAACATAATAAAATAATATGGGTTTTATTGAATATACGAGTGTAAATTATAATAAATAAATTATTATTATTACTTTCATGTATTACGAAATACGTTTATGATTATTTTGCTTTTTTATACTTACAACAGATATTCTTGTTTATTATGCATTGAAATTTAAAATAAAAGCTAAAAAGTATTTAATTCTAGAAAACCTAAATAATATATTATTTAATATTTACTATTTTTTGTTTTTTTTTTTTTAAATAATATTAAATTCGTTTTAAATTTTAATATTCGTATACATAAATATTACGAGTATATTAACTCATTACTTTTTTTTAATATTTATTGTTTTAAAGAAACAATAATAAATATTCATAAACGCTGCAGTTAATTTAAAAATGCAGTATGAACTATATGTACATATTATAGTGGTTCGTGTCATTACTCATCGTCCAAAATTAATAGTCAATCGAAAAATATAATGGAAGCTCTGATGTAGGTATAACGTATAGGCATAGTCGTTGAATAATAATCGATTTACTCTATGGTCTATGTCTATATAGGTATACCAGTTACCAATATCGTAGTTCCTTTTGCGATGCATATCTCGACCGAAAATCATGAATGTGATTTTGTGACACAACAAGACGTGTGTCATGTTTTTATATTAGTAGTTACTGTTAGGATCTCGTGGTGTTTCGTTGATTATAATATGAATGGAAACATTTCAAATAAGTCTTATATGAAAACGGTTTGTTGTTGATATGATATTATTGATAAGTAATATGATGTAGATAAAAACGATAGTAATAATATAATGAAAATTTTAAAAATATTTTATATAATATTATATGTCACGAGAACATGAACGAACTACGAATATAACACGTATTACGTAACGCGTACTAACGTCAAACGAAAGAAAACAAATCGATTAAATCAGAGATTTCATACTCGCACAACCCCACGTTATAAGAGACACTTCCAAAACATAATAAATAACACGACATTACACATTTTTTATTATATGTCAATTTATTTTTATTTTTTTTGAGTACAATATAATATATAGGTATAATATATACGTGTATTATTAGACTTCAAAAATATTGTGTACAAGTACTTTTTACACGCATATCACTTATTGTACAATAATTATACATAAGTACCTATATATTTTTAACCAGACTAAAATTTTTAACATTAATAAACGATTATATAATTTTAAAAAAAGAAATTGTCTTATAAAATAGATACTGTTGGTATTATGTCACATCTTAATCTCTTAAAGAGACAACCTGACTGTAAAGTAGGTACTATAAAGTATAATATACAGGGTGAATCTGATTATCTGAATAAATTATTGCAATAATATTTACACAGTGAATTTATTAGTAAAATATAGAACTGTTTGTTTTTTTTTTAGAGAATTTGACTTGATTTTAAATATTGGCAACAATGATTAAAATTAGTGCTTACAAATTTCCTTCACATATACCTACGAGTAAAATAATACCTTACGATTTATATTATAATGTAGTAATAGTTTACCAGACGTTTAAAATAAATAACAAATAATATTTAAAGTATTAATTTTAAATTTCTCGTTTTTTTTTAATTTTATTTTTGTGTACAACTCTAAAAAAAAAACGTGTGACATAGTATTAAAAATAAAATTATCAAACATGACCATTATATAACTAAAATATAGTGTTATAGTTTAAAAACATTTTGCCATTTTGTAATGTTATTTATATAATACGACGTCTTTGGTATTATTTATTTTTAACACGCGCAAATCAGCAAAATCAAAACAAAATAATAACGATTTGTTAACACAAAATATGATAATAACATTGTACACAAATGCTAAAAAAAAAAAAAAAATTTCCGAATTTAATAAAATTTTCTCTATGAGCATTATACTCGCTGCGGTCATTTTTTATCCAAAATGAAATTAATAATAAATAATAATTATAATAATATTATTAATAATATAAATTCGTTTAATTCGGCATTTGGACATCGTCGGGACAAAGAGCGCAGACCGTTTTGGACGGCAACCAATACAATATGTTATATACATATAGAGGTTTACAATTTTACATCGTATGTTATGTAATATAATATTATAATATTATTATCATCCCAAACGTACCACCGCCTCCGCAACGGTCTTGGTGTGTTCGCTCGTGAACGAGATACGACCGTTTTTAAGATTAATAATAAAAATATAATATATATGTCGCCTAACTTATAACCATAACGAACCGTATATTAAATTACGTATACGAACTCGGTTAATTAATATTACGTGTGAGTGTGCGTTTTTTATAATTTGGTACATATACGAGCTACGGAAATGTAAAATAAACGTATTTTATACGTCTACATAATATTGAGATTTAAGCCGTCGACCGAAAATCTTTTTAGTTTTTTCCACCGTGTGATTGTCTAATATTCTAATATAATATGAAAACGGTCCGTTCGCACGCGTTCTGAATAGAGGATTTATAGTTGGTTCTTATTACTTCCAAACGTTCGATTTTAAAATTAAAAGAAATACGTGGGTGTATTTTCGTGTATTTGTGTCTTATACAGGCCAACGTATTATCTAAAGTTCGAAGACTGGAGTGAAAAACAAGCGCATAATGTAGTTAAAACAGCACATTTGTTGGAAAAATAAAGAAATAATATTTTACACGTATAAGGTATACGTACCTACCGCGTTTTTATAACTTCACGCGTTCTGCAAATTCTAATATAAAGGTACACTAGTGAATATTATTTTTTACAACACTAATAGGTATTCGGTCGTGATATAGATTTCGTTATATACGTACACACAAATATAATAAATGTTATTATTTTATTACGACTGGTTTCGACTTTTCCATAATATAAAACCACCTATATAACTGCTGCACGTATTATTACATACCCTCCTCAGCAGTCTCTCATGCAGTCTTCGCGGATACGAATATTTCACTACCATCAGCTAGGTACCTAATTCATAATATACAATATATTATTATTATATGCATGCACGGTCGTAAATTTATGGTTGAAAATATATTAGAAATACAAATACGTAAGATATATCTCATAACAATATCCAACCGCGTTTTTTTTTTCTCTATATATCGCCGATCGCTCTGTATATACATCGCGTTTTTATTTACACGGGCATAAGTGTGTGTTATAACGTAAGCCCATACGCATATTATATTATAATATTCTAACACTACGCGTAAAAGTAAAAAAAAAAAAAAAACGTGACTAGAAGTCGTCCAAAATCACGAACGTCGATTGAAAAATTATATATTATATTATTATTACGATGACCAAAGACCAATACGACCGCTTGGAAAATAATATTATAATATATACATAACACTATATTATTATATTTATAGCGGACGATGACAGTTTCACGTTATTATCCATTAAAATATTATTATGAATTCGTATTATAATATTACGAATACGAATAATCGTAAATAAACGTACAAGGCGACTGGATTGCGATGAACGGCCGATATAAATACGAACGTCACGTTTGGTAAATTTAAATTACATTTCCATCGTTCAGCTTGGTATGTAGGTATATATTGATAAAATATAATATTAAATACGTGCGGCGTGGTTGATTGATAAACGTTTAAAAAATAATATTAGGTATACGTTTTTTTTTTTTTTTTTATAATCTCAATTTATATTATAATTTGTTTTCTATATAATCAGAAATTAAAATGCGCACGTTTATAATATATAACGCATCGAATACCACGCGGTGAGAGCCAAGCAAAAACGGATCACTGGAAACGTAAACATGATGTTTTAAAAATTTAACTTAACTACGCGTATTTTAATAAATCATAACATTATTATCAGATATAAGATTATTCGAATCGTAAAACGATAGAATATAATAATAAATTATTAAATTTAAAAATTTTTCTATTTAATTAATTATAATAAATGTTTGACGTCGGCGTTGCACCAATTTTTTTTTTTTTTTTTAATATTATGCTACTGCAGTTCGTTATCAGTATAATCACGTCATTCATTATATATTTTTAACGTTCAATTGATATTATAAATTATTGCGTAACCAAAAATGTAATGAAAAATAAAATAATACAAAATAATAATAATTGTTCGTAGAAATTACAATATTTCGATGTTTAGACACTAGTCATAAAGCTGCAATATACTCGAAATATAATACGAGAGTATAACAAAATTTGTTCATTCCTATCTATCCAATCCACATCTATGTAACAAAAATTAAATTACGTATTAATAATTAAAAAATCTAAATTTTACACAAATTCTACGATATTAAAGATTGGCCCTCTAAAATATTGTTAGTTTAATGTGCCCCCATCACAGAAGAAAATTCTTATTTGAATATACTTAGATATTTTTATTTTTAATTTTTTTTTTTTTTTTATTAATATTTATTTAATTAAATTTGTTACAATATTAACGCGTGTATTTATTCAGTAATTTACGTAAATTTATATCTCGCGGTCATATTTTATCAAGTTAATCGCTACTACTGCCAGTATATACGGTCGACATACATTACCCGTTTACAAATAATGTACAGTCGCGCCTCGTGTTTTTTATTTTTAACGCTCAAACATCCTATCATAATTTATCGTCATTACTCATTACAGATACCAACAATATAACGATAAATTATTCTATATACTCGTATAGTTTAATTCATTAATTGTTACAGAAAGTTACATATTATTATTATGTCGTAATAAACAGAAATTTATACTTATAAGTACTTAGTACTTTGCGTAATAATGTATTGTGAATTTGAATTTTTCGATATATCGAAAAATAACTCTGAATAGGGGAAAAAAATCAAATTTGACGTAAATAAATTTTACAATATTATAGTTTTATCCTTAATTCGTATATACGTTAATAATATTCCATTTTTATTTTTATCGAGTCCTAAATTACTTATTCGTATTACTATTATAATATAATATGGTACATTACACGCAAGCTATACAATAAGTATAAAATATCGACGATCCCTTATGAAATTATCAATTTTATTTTTATTTTTTAATAATATATATATCAACAATATATGGTATGTATGGTATGTATGGTAATGCGGTTAGTAAAATTATAAAAGTATTATCTCGAATATGTACCACGCGTAATTAACATAATATTTGGTATATAAAAATTATTTAATCGTCAGAGCAGATGGTAAACGATCCGTGACATTTAAATCGAAAATCTGTAAAACACGATTCATGTAAAAATATTTAAGATACTCGTAAAATAACGTAAATATAGCAAATTAGATAATAAAATGACGCTTTTCTCTGTTTCGTGTATATGGGAATAATTAATAGAAACTAAAGAAATTGTTTTGATAATTTATAAAAATAATAAATAGTAAGTATAGGTACCTACTGATGATCATGTATAGGTAAATAACGATAGTATTTTTTTTTTTTTTTTGTTGCCTCCGGGATGCAATGTACGATAGTTGAAAAATGGATTTTTTTTTCTTCCGTTATAGACGTTCAATGTATAACCTGTCATTATTTTAAAGAGTCTCGCGAACAACGAATATATCCGATCTAGAACATTTTTTTTTCCTATCTTTTATAATACCGACGCGAGTTCACTAATCAGTCTGAAAATAATTACCATCCGCAGGCTATTGTTTCGGTAAGATAATATTATTTTATACAATAATAACGATACGTACGATTTGCGTCGATTCTTTGTATCGTAATACGTTATATAATATACGAGACACGAGTATATGATGGAACGCGTCTTGCAGTTATCTGTTATCTAAATATTGATACCTATAGATCTATAGGCCGTCGTTATAGTTCTAAGCAAAAAGCTATATATCATAATACGAGTTTAAAAATAATAATTTATTATACGCGTACTATATATATTGTAACGACTTAAAAATGGAATTTCTGGTCTTGTTCGCCAAGTTTGTTTTTATCAATATAATAATCAGTATACAAATTACAAACTAAAAAAAAGACGCACTTCATTGTAAAACAAAATTTCTCGCTACGCTCAAAGTCTAAAATAATTTCAATGTCACTATGCGTACTTGTATATTATTTCATATTTTTGATACGTTAAAGAAATACGACTGTTAAAAAAATGAATAAATAAATATAGATAAAAAAAATGTGCCATAAAAATGTTTGAAAAATATTAATTATAGATTGATATTTAATGATAAAACATCAGTTTAAAGGAAAATAAAATAAATAATATTATTATTAATCGTAAAATATAACGTGTTAAAAAATTAATCATATTCAATGCAATTGTATATTATATATATAATTATAATCTATTTCTGAGAAATAAAATGTTAACACCACATTAAAATATATAGAGGCACTGTAACGAATAATATACTTATTGTACGAAACAATATCGGTCAGAGTAATAAAAAGTGTCGAGATAATATTTACTAATTATTATTTTACAAGAAAAATAATAAAAAAAATTACAATAAAAAAAAAAAATCACGTCCCATGACTTAACGTCTAACACAAATAATTATAATATTAGTATAAGTACAAACAAATCTCTATCGTTAAAAACCTATAAATAAGAAATGTAGAAAGTAAACATATATATGACGTTTGACGTATTATATGTATTTAATTATTACAATATAATATTAAAATTAAAATTCACTAAATAAATTCTGCATGCAATATTATTTAAGTTTTTAATATAATTTAAACAAGAAAACAAAATTTAAAAACAGTTATACTTTAAATTTATTATTAGATTTTATATAAAACACAAATATATACGAGTATTGATTAAATTGTATAAATACTCTATACAGTATAAGTACATCTCACGAAAACAATATTTTAACGTAATTTACTATAGGTAATTATTAAAATATTTAAACATAAATAAAATGATAAAAGGGAAAATCGTAACACTGTAGGTAGAGGATACTCGTTTAACGATATTATTTTTTATTATCTAAATAAATTAAGCAATTATTTAATTATCATCTTAGACTTATGCATTCTACAATATTTCAAAATTGTATATTTGAATACATCAAATCATCCTCTCGATCTCAAAGATTATCTATATTGGTATGATTGTACGAGACTTCTTCTAGCTAATACCTAGACTAGACCTATGATACACGTTCTCAACTCTTATACCAGTAATAACGTATATATTTTATATTGATTCAGTGCGACTTGTTTCTCTCCTTTTTTTTTTTTTGGCTTTATTTTATTAAATTGCAGTCATATATTATAATTTTTTTTAATGTATTATAATTTACAATATTGTAATCAATGTAGAACGATCTAGATAGGAACAAGATCAACACGTGTTGCAACTGCCTGGAACAACGACAATGGGCACAGGCTGATTATTATTAATAGATTCTTTTTGGTTTCCCGCCTGCTATTTAACAACGATTTTTATGAGATCGAGTTCGAGACGAAACGCAAAAGTGCACATCGTTTTGATAAGAATAATATGATTCGTTCGATTATTAAGATATTATATAAGAAGAGACTGACATAAAGAATATCACAGTTCGATTACATAACTGTTATTGCGATAAGTGATAAAAATATGTTTAATCTTAATTCTTAAATGTATATACAAATACACATGATAAATCATTACATTTGGAAATACGATTTTGATAATATTTGTATTAATTAAAATTTTTACATTTATCAGTCTCTACGTTCAATATATATTATACCAATAACACCGCTAAATTAAACATCTAAATACCAAAATCTGACGCTTCGCTCAGAATCGTTTCTCGAATGTAATGATTTATCATTACATTCAAATTTTAATCATAATTCAACACTACCCTCTTTACACTTGTATCCCTTCAATAGCTGTATCTCTTTCCTTGCTTTTTATACTTTAAATAGTTACAAAAAAGAAAAATTGATACTTGAGATTTTTCTAATATTTTGAAGCTACATTAACTAATATGTAAGTATACTTCAATCAAATTTTCAAATTTTTTCAAAATGTATTGTTTTTTTTTTTTTTTTTTTTTTTTTAAATATTTACTTTAAAAGTATTAATAATAAGAATAATACATATTATAAGGATTCTAAGATTTTTGATTACACTAAAAATTTCAACTTTAAACGGCTACAAAAGAAAAACGAGAATTTTAGGAAATATTCAAAGTTCTATATTTTGTAGAAAAATTAATCTAACGGTTCCAAAATTTTATTACATAATAAAGTATCTATGTAAACACCCAAAAAGTTGTCAAATCTCTAAGTTTAAAATTGTCCGAGTTATCGTGAAATATTGAAATTGAATTCGTAGAAATTTCAGTGTTCATGAAAAATACCATTTATTCGTCATTTTTTGGTCATTTTTTGGTCATTTTTCCTATCGCAAAGGGTCAATTTTGAGAAATTCTAAAAATGACCTAAAATACAAAGTACATCCACATATGCTATTAGTGAAAATCGGAGCATTATTTTGGGTATAAAAAGTGTGTTCATACATAAAAACAAAAACAAAAAGACGCATATCAAAATATAAAAAAAAAAAAAAACATCACAAAAATGACTTCAACGTCCGAATTTAATTATTTTTTCAAATAACTAACTACCAATTTTTGTGGGATTTTATTCTTAAATCTTAACCGTTATTAATCATATTTTATTTAAATATTCAATTTATTTTAATAAATTATAAATGGAAATCGATCATCCATCCAATTATATTTCACTTTAAAAAGTCATAAGTCAAGTTTGAAAAGTCATGTAGTCATCAATACTCGACGTTATCGAATAATATTACAGTACAAAAGTATATTGTTTTCCTAGATTTATTATAATAATGATTTATAAATGTATTTACAGAAGTAAAATATTTCAATAATAAATAACCGTTAGAGTACATCATGGCTATATATCGTACTGTCGAGTAACATCAAATAAATGTCAAATGTCAAAAGTACATTACACACGAAAATGAAATTGTTCCGTGACACGAAGACCAAATAAAATACGTCAAGTATGATGTATATTTTATGCTGAAGGAGATCAAATGATCATGCATGAAAATGAAACATCCTACCGTATAACTCTGCAGTTACCAATAGATACACGAGAAGCAATTAATTTCATTCTTTTTTTGGCTACAAGAAGCATATATTACACACGCTGCTTAAACAGGAGAATAAGATATATCAAACGAGTTTGTAATATGCATATGTGGTATAGTACCTATATCTTTGTTTTATATTTATAAAATACGTACTTCGACAGTCGACACCAACAGCTAATATTTCACTTCTTCTTTGTGTTCACCGAATATCGAATACGAGTGTATTATATATGTAATCTTAATCATAAATAATAATTTAAATTTAAAAATATATTTACAATAAATAATACTCGATCTACAATATTTTTTATAACTTAATAATTTTAATATTATAATATTACATATTATAATAAATTGATGTAAATGTACATTTTTTTTAAAATTATTTCCTGCGTTATTCGAGTTTTTTTAGATATTAATGCATCACACAAGAAATAAAATCAAAATTTAAAAAATATGATTTTAACTTCAGTCTTCAACATAAGACATAACCAATATTAAATAGGTATTTAATTTTAGTTTTATATAAATAATTATTTATGCATACAATTTTTACTCGTTTACATTTTTTATTATTATATAATACAACATATATATTGTCACATCTCATATTATAATTTAATACGTTTACAGTTATACTTTAGACAAATAAAAATCTCTAAAAATGCATTTTAAACAATATTTAAATGATATAATATTTAGGTGTATTTATCTAAAATACCAATTCGTATAATATTCAAATTAATAAATATTTTATACTCGCACATAAAATAATAGTTTCAGTTCTTCTTTAATATTTATTATTTAGGTACCTGTATTAAAAAGCAAATATAGAAATATTGTTTTTGCATTTTTACGTTATACGTATAAAGTTTTAAACCATACGCCAAAAATTTGTAAATTTGAACATTGAATATGGTCACTAATTGTATTATAAATAATTTATGCACGTTTTTAAGTATCAAGTCCAACAATGGTTAAATCACTGATTTAAGTATCGCAGTAAAACAAAATAGAACCGGTTACGTCATAAGTTATGTTTGGTATATTGGCATAACATCACGTTTATGCATAGCCCCGCATAGGTCACAGGTTTAAATGGAAATGTGAAAATAATTTATTTTTTTTTTTAACTAATAAAATATATGCATTAGTCTACAATTCTTTTAAAATTAATGAATATCGTTTTTATTTCTCTTATCGTCGTTTATCTATTATTTTATTCTCGATCGACTTTATAAACAAATTATTTTATTTTTATTATAATTATTATTAAATTTTAAACTTACAGCCGTACGTACAGGTCTCCAAAATATATTTCTATATTTTTTTCTTATTCTTTCACATCTCTATTATTTCTACCAACAAACACATTAATATTATATCATTTTTTTTATCTATAAAATGATTTATATATTTTATACTAATAGTAATAAAAATTTTAAAATAATTGAACAAATACCCGTACTCTGTCGATATATAATAAATTATAATTAATAATATTCGATGTACACAGTTTACTGCTATATTTTTCTTCGGGAATAAACTATTAAAATGTCAAGAATCGAGTGAGGGTTGGCGAGAATGATAAATAATAATTATTTATTATTATTATTATTATTATGTAAATGATTCAACACTTTTTCATGAAGGGAGAGAATATTAAACGATCGTTTGATTGGATTGCCTTAAAACTTTAACCCCTATATATTATAATATTGAGATCTATAATTCTATACCCATATTATTATTATCAACTATCAAGTGATCGATCAATCAAACAGTAATTGTTTAATATACTTTATTACCTATGAAAAATACAGTTATGATATGTATTACACTTTGTAATATACCTAAAATTCTATACTTATATTATAATATTATATATAATATATTTATTAAAAATTATGAATTATTATATATTATAATTTGATGTTCATACGAAAATAAAATAATTTAATGTATTATATAGTTATAAGTTATAACTTATAACCTATTGATTATTCCATATTATATGTTTTGATGGGACTTTTCATACGTTACTTATAAATTTATAATATATAATATATTATTATCCATATTTGATGCGTTCGTGTTTATAGTAGTTGAATAATTATTATTGTTATCTAAAGTAACTGTTATTAGTTCTTTGTTAAATTCCATATTGTACCTGCTCCTTGTACCGATATAAATTAATTTTCTTAACACGTTTTATTTGTTATAAATATTTCAAAAATGTTTCGACATTTCTCTCATTCTATATAATATATTAATATATATTTATATATGATAAAAACAATGAAAACGTGATTTATTGATCATGATCAATTAAAAACAATATCAAATCTGTAGTGTATATTACAATATTATATTATCATATTTAGGTACATATCTATCAAATATAACAATAATATAACTAATATTATTATTATCATAATATTTTTTAATTTTTTTTTTTCAATTAGTATTTTTACTACAATAAATATTTCAACATCTTTAATTACATAGAGAACATAATATGATATCCGATATTTAATGTGCATAATATTATATATATATATAATAACGTTACCTCATTATCATAAATAAATATTAAATATTTATAAATTAATATTTAATGTATTTAATAATATTTATATTAATAATTAATGTAAGAAAAAATATATGTATAATATATTAGATTATTACAGGTAACTATAATTGTGGACATGATGTTTATTATTGTACCCAATGTATAATTATTTTATGAATAAAGATAATTATAAAATTTAAATTCTTAAATTTCAAAAAAAAAATCGGTAATAATAACGATTAAAATGTTTAAACTTCAAAAATAATTTAACGTTACGTCATAATAATATTATTGAATATTATAATATATTAATCATTATTTTATTTAATAAATCGTAAGAAAAATATAGTTTATAAAATTTCTGTTCCCATATATAAACAAATAAAAAACTATTGTATTCGAATGTGTTTAATACAAGTAGACATTAATAAGTATAGCCTATATTATGATATTATATATACCTACTTATACACGTACCTGTATAATAATAATATTTTAATCTCATTAAATATAATCATAATCATCTCGTTAATTATTTATTTTAATTAGTAGGTAGGTATAAATCATAACCTTTGACTTATGAAAGGATGTATTAAAAAATATTATAATACATTTATATTATTCAGAAGAAAAAATATTGTGTTACTTAAATGATATTCCTACTAAGGCATATAACTAATAATATAGTTATATTACATGTTATTACACCTATATAAGTATAATATAGAATAGGTACGCGTTTCCAGATGTACTCTGTATAATTCTTAATCTTGATGTAATAATAATAATATATTATTATAATATATTATTATACTCGTCCTATACGTGAATAATAAATATATCATAATTTTAATCTAGATTTAAATAAAACCTCGCTTAGTAATAATTGTTATATACGTCATTACTACAGTTTTATTTTATTATATTACAAAAATACAAAAATATATTTATATGATGTATATAAACGGTACTTATAATCATTAAAATTATTTCGTATCTATACGTAAATATTAACATCGTGTTATTTTTTATTACGTTTATATTCGATAATCATTATTCAGCATAATTTCATATTATGTTATAATATAGTCGAGGATAAAAAATGTATATATATTATTATAATTTATTATACACACTATATAATATAATTATTAGGGAACGGATTTTTATTAAAATAAGATATTTTAATTATGACGTAAAATGTATCACACTAATTTTATTTTATACATATTTTGCTATAATTCCATATTTATGCATATTTCACTAATTTGTGGGTATTTTAATTTTTAAAACATATTTTGATGTTTGATCATTTATTCTTATCTTTGAAACAAAAAAAAAAAAACAAAAACGGACAAAAACACCTCATTTATTTATTTTTATTATCAATCGACGGTAATTTTAAGTGCCTACGTTTTTATTTTCTAAATATTCGATCATTGAAAATTTAGTTAAAACTTTTCAAATAACAAATCGTCATTATACCAATAGTCTAATATACCATAATATTTCTACGAGACAAAATAAATAAACATTTAACTTTATTCAACTGTAAAGCTAAAAGTAACGAAAATAACGTGCGATTTATAAAATAAACAAATTGCATTGCCATCGACGGGCAGCAGACGAAATTGTGTCAAAAATACACAGCAGACACATTAATATTATTAGGTGTTTACTCTTAAAATGACAGAACAAAAAATGCTTGACTTAAACTTAGCAACTGAAATTTTAGCAAATACTCTTTTCTTAAAAATCAAATTTATACTTTATTTTTAAATTTCTATATCTTTTTGTTATTCATAATAAAGTACGAGTACCTATTAAATTCAACATTCGATATTTGTCCCACTTTAATATTATATATTATAACCACGGTCATGGACCTAAGTGAGGGAGGGGGAGTTTTGGCCTTTTGGATGTTCAAACACCCCCGAAATTGAAAACGCTCCATATTCAATGTTATTAAATTTAAGTAAATAATGTCTTACATATTTTATTTTTTAAGATATTTATATATAAACCTAAACAACCCCAAAAATATTTTCTACCTACGCCCATGAACACAGTAAGTAAATCTTCTATAATATCGTACCTATATAATACACTTTTAAATGTTATTAAATACACTAAAATTTTAATACATTCAAATCATATATACGTGTATTGATCGAATCTAATTTCAAAATTTGAACATAATAATATATGAATTTGCAGGACGTTTGTTGTCACAAAAACGATATTAAGTGACATTAAAATATTATTTTAAGGTATATATTCCGCGACTCACAGTACAGTGGTGGCCGGCGATATGCGGTCGGGAATCCGGTCCAGTTGCAGGAACATGCATCGTACCGTGGTCTTGAAGCACTGACATTTGGACGGGCATTCGGCCGAGACCGCGGCAAACATCCACACGGACGCGGCTAACAGCATCGTGAGCACGCGAATCGCTGTGGCCATCGTCTTCGGAACGGCAGCGCGGCGGAAATCGTTACGCACCGACCGAGTCATCGTGCGGGACTGCCGCCGTCGAGGCATCGACTCGCCGACCCCGTCCAACGTCCGCCGCTAAAAAACCTATTGCCCGTGCAGTGTGCGGCTGGCACGCGATCTGTAGACCGTTCGAACTCGTGACGGTTATAATATTATGTAAACTATATAGTCTCGAGACTGTGGGATCCCGTTCAAATCCGAAATCGAATAATTGACAGATGACGTTATAAGAACACGATGACCAATTCTCGAGGCCCCCAAAAATAAAATTAGCCGTTTTCGTTTTACGTTATTTTAAATATATTACGAATAAAATAAACATTTAGGTATAATTTATATTATTATTATCCATAAATATAATGTTGTTAATGATTAATATTGTTTTAAAAATAATTTATCCTAACCATACCGATCGAAAATTAATAACATAAACGATAGACTGCATAATATTATATGAATATTTTACGTTAAAATATTCTTCATTTAGAACTTTCAAACCATTTGAAACTTAAGTTTTATTTTAGGCACATCTTTACATAATATAACAACGTTAAATAATTTTTATAATATTACAACGAGTACAAAATTCTGTAAAATTTATATATGTAAAAAAAAAAAGTAAGCACGTTTACGATTGAATTTTAAGTTTATATTATATAGGTATGATCATTAACCACCGTGTAGCGCATGTATCTTCGGCTCTAAATATTTAAAATAAAAATTATTACTACTGACAAATTTGAACTATATTATTGTGGAAGCTTATATTCCAACAATCCCAAAATCGACGTACCTCCATAATATACTGGATTGTATTTTAAAAGATATTTTTAAACGAAATATTATGTATATAGTTTCTCTGGACGGAGAAAAAAAATCATTTATAATACGAATATACTATAAGATATGAATGATATATTTCATACTATTATATTAATAACAGAATATAATACATTATTAATTATTATATAAGTACCTACCAGAGGCGGAACTACATATATACAAAGGCGGGTTTTTCCGCGGGCCTCGTCGTAGAAGGGGCCTCGCCGTATATTTGTAAAAAGAAAGTATTGTTTTTGCACTGAATGGTTATTATTGAAATTATAAAATTTATAGTATAATAATAAAATAATATTATTTGGGTGTATTAAGAACTTTTCGTTTCTTATACATATTGTACTTAATACTTAATAAGGTAATAACACTATTATAATATTTATGTCTAAAAAAAAGGTTCACGTTATCGCATTTTGCATCAAGAAAAAGAAGAATCATAGATAATCATGAGAAAAATAATAATGAACAAAATGCAGCTCAGACCATCAGCTGTTTAGATAATAGATATACATATATGTATGATAAATATCCGTGGGTTAGATTAGGCTCCGTAAGCTTCGTATAATATAGGTATATCCGTGGTTTAGATTAGGCTCCGTGGGCTTCGTTTGATCTTGCCACATAAAATTATCACTTATCACGATTTACTATAAATATGGTAATTACAGACTATATTATCTTATGGAAATTATGTACAACCTATGGAAATTATGTACATTCTATGGGAATTATATACAATCTATGGAAGTTATGTACAATCTATGGAAATTATGTACAATCTATGGTAATTATGTACATTCTATGGAAATTATGTACAATCTATGGAAATTATGTACAATCTATGGAAATTATGTACAATCTATGGTAATTATGTACATTCTATGGAAATTATGTACAATCTATGGAAATTATGTACAATCTATGGAAATTATGTACAATCCATGGAAATTATGTACATTCTATGGAAATTATGTATAATCTATGGAAATTATGTATAATCTATGGAAATTATGTACAATCTATGGAAAATATGTACACTCTATGGAAATTATGAACACTCTATGGAAATTATGTACAATCTATGGAAATTATGTACAATCTATGGAAATTATGTACATTCTATGGAAATTATGTACAATCTATGGAAATTATGTACATTCTATGGAAATTATGTACATTCTATGGAAATTATGTACATTCTATGGAAATTATTAAGTTTTGTTTTTGTTGTTGTTTTCCATATTTATTCGTAAACAGATTATGAAATTGGTTTAAAAATCCATTATACATAATAGGTATATTTTTCTATCATCTAAAAACTAAAAAAATAGGATGTTTATAGTTGTATATTTTTATAGTTCAATTACCTCGTGTTAGGTATGTATTTATAGATTTTTCTTATTTATTTATTATTTTATCATACTTATCATAAGTTAATAGTACAAATTTACTATAATACGTATTAATTACTGTACAATTTAATGTCCTATAACTTAATATATAAAGTTAGAGAATTATAATCTAATTACGAGTTTTCCAGACCTATTAACAACATTTCTTACATTACCAAATACCAGTAACAGTAGCCAGTGCAGAAAGGTCATTTTCAAAGCTCAAATTAATTAAAAGCTACCTTAGAAATACTATGTCTCAAACACGTTTGAGTGGTCTCGCAATGATATCAATTGAAAATGAACGCGCCAAAAAGTTGAACGTGTCAGCATTGATAAAGTCATTTGCACAATATCGTACCGAGCAGAAACAATTATTTTTATTTAATTTGTAAAATAAATTTGTATATTATATTTATTGACTTCTTGTTTACTTAATACATTAATATCCTTTTTTAAAATTTCCAATATTAGTATTATACAACTATTCATTAGGGCTAATAAAAATTTTACCCGCGGTCCTCAAAGATTGTAGTTCCGCCACTGGTACCTACTGTAGGTATACAAGTATGTTTTGATTTTTTATAGGATCCGTCGACATTTTTACTAGCGAGTATTTTATTATTATTAATTATAGTGCATTTGATACGCATATATAATTAACGAGTTACATTGTGCAATGATATAGATATTATTTACATTTTTACATTATTTTCTGTTTAATTGTGCATCGATATATATATTATTTTATGGTACATGCGACCGGATGAACAGACCATTTTCTTAAACCAAAACGTGCACTCGACGTGTCGTGTGTACGTATTATAATATTATATTATATACATCACTCGTGTATATTACAGCGATTTTATGGAGTTTGTTTTACCAAGTATAATAATGTGTAGACACTAACTTTTATTTTATCCGTATGTCAAATTGAAAAATAAACAATTTCATAAACGTATTATTACATTTTAAAGGATAGTTTATTTAGATTAATTATATTGTTTATTAAACATTTAAATTTTGAACGTGTATACTCTATCGCGTTTCGATAAACTAAACGAATAGAGACTTGAATCTTCATGTTATATAATTACGTATTAACTATAATAAAATATTATAAGCAATGTGTATAATATAATAATTTTCAAAAAATAAACTCATCGTATAATAATCAAATTACTTTCAAAATGTGTAATTAATAAAATATGTAGGTACGATATTAAATGTTAATATTCATAGACCAAACGGTTAATATATGTAGATAATAATAATTATGAAGAAGCAATAATACCAATATAAGGTACCATGAACACATTTTTGAATGCTGATTGCCGCAATCAAATATTAAGTTTGATCACTTTTTTCTCTCTTTCGGTAGTACTTGCTATTTAATATAATAATCATTACTTAATAGTTACACGTTATACACTTATAGATAATATTTTGAATTTAAATATAATTATTTCATTAATTTTTTTTTTTTTTTTTTAAAAAAAATATAAAATACATGTATAGACTGATCCTATATAATATTAAAACATAATTTATTAACCTAATATAAAATATATCTTATTAAAAACTAAAATTAAATTATATCATATATTTTAATAAAAATATTAAATAACTAAAAAAAATCGATATTAATGCTCGTATATTGAAATTAACTGTTAATAAATATAATATATTATACTATATAGCATTGTTAATTTAATCAAATCATTGTAGAAAACTTTATACTATACCGCAGAAATTTTACGATATATTGATTAGACGTAAGCATAATGATTTGGTCTGACCGTATTATGCATATCCAATGGATTACTTAAACGACTGGTAAAACGATTATCTTTTCTGAATATTACCGAGTAAGGTTTGTGTACTGAATCCTTTGCTTTAATTTTGTGATATTCTCGCAAGTAAATCGTATTAGCCATATCGGTGTACAGTGGATATTTTTCTTGCAGCTGAAATATAATTCAAAACGTCTAATATATTATTATTTAAATAGATATTTTAATAAATTATAATAATACATCATTAGGTCTATATTATTATTTTATTAATAATATTATGTTAAATATTTAAATCTTTGGGATCCTTTATACCAAATTTCCTACACACTTTATAGTTTTTATCTGATTATAGCCTACAAATAGCTTAAAATAGTTCTTAAAACTAAGTGTATATAGGTACTTTCACATCGATTTCAGAGCCCAATTCTTTCACTTTAAATCCCTGTTTGACATAAGACTCCCCATACGTGCTGCTACGTGGTCGCATTTCATCAATGCGCTGTTTTTGCTCTTGGATTTGCTTGTTTAACACACATTCGGTCATCTTTTTCCACGTGGCACTCTCAAACTCTCGTCTTTTTCGCTCTTGCATTAAATAAATTTAAAATATTAAAAACAATTTGAACAATATTAGATTCTGAGCGAAGCGAAGAATGTATTGGTTTTACAATGATGTGTGATTTTTTTTTTTTTTTTTTTTATTCTGTAAACATTTTTACTACCCGAAATAATGCTTCGATTATCACGAATAGGGTATGTTTCCGGTAGCAAAGTGGATCTAGTTGGTACTTTATTTAGGTCATTTTTCGAATTTCTCAAAATTGACCCTAAGCGGTAGAAAAAACTTCAAAAAAATGACAAAAAAACGGCATTTTTCACGAAAAATGAAATTTTGACGAATTCGATTTCTATATTTCTCGATAACTCGGGCAATTTTTAAGATAGAGACTTGAAAATTTTTTTGGGTACTCACATAGCTATTATATATATGTAGTAAAATTTTGGAACCGTTACATTAATTTTTCTACAAAATATTGGACTTTGAATATTTCGTAAAATTCTCGTGTTTACGTATATAATGTTTGATAAAATTGACAATTTTGGGTATTTAGGTCTGAAAATTTTACTGAAATATACTTACATATTATTTAACATCATACTAAAATATTATAAAAATCCCAAATCACAATTTTTTTTTAAAGCTGTTTTAAGATGATATTTTTAGTAAAACGAAAATCTTAGAATCTGAACTTCGCTCAGAATCGTTTTTACGAATGCAATGGTTTATCATTGCATTCAAATTCTAATTAAAATTAAACGCTATGATTCGCACACCTGTATCCTGTGCGGCAGGAGTATCAGCTCTTTTTATATATAAAAAAAAACCATTTACGAAGTGTGAATATTTGACATATTATAATATATTGGTAAATGGTAAAATAATATAAACATTGCACTGCAAAATTAATATTATGTATATATTTATACATTATAGTGTACGTACCGTTATCAGTCTCGGCAGATTTATTTCGTAGAATTTCCTGGATAACCGCGGAATA
This sequence comes from Tetraneura akinire, assembly GCA_021307375.1. Classification (NCBI taxonomy): domain Eukaryota; kingdom Metazoa; phylum Arthropoda; class Insecta; order Hemiptera; family Aphididae; genus Tetraneura; species Tetraneura akinire. Next base: position 425,019 of record JAIUCT010000018.1, on the reverse strand, counting down.
ATGTTCCCGTGTAACCGAAGGTCTTTTGTACTCGTTTTCTCCGCCAGGCGACATGAACATCCACCGTTGACTTTGCATTTTTATGTTGTTTTTTTTTATATATATTTAAAAAAGATAAGACAATTATTGTTTTTTTTTATGTTTATACGTTACACGTTTCCGATGTAAACGTGTAATAAAATTGTTTTATTTTCTCTTAGATTGTTTTTTTTTCTAGTTAGATAGTATCGGCCAGCATGCGTATGTGAATATGTAGGTCTAAATAGTAATACTAAATAAGTGTCGTAAAATACACACGACTCAAATAAATCCAATATAGAAATAAAGTTTTGACATATACAATTTAAATCAATCGTAGCTTCTAAAGTTCTAAATTTCTAATATTATATTTTTCTTTTTAAAAATAATTTTTGATATTTATAAACACGAGTGATCATATTATGTCGTAGGCATATAGTCAAATCAGGCATTTTATCAAATGTCCTATAGACATGTTATTTGATAATTATATTTTTTTTTTTTAAATTATAAAATTTATTAATTTGACAACTCAAATATTGATTATTTTATTTCTTTGGGTGGTCTATTAAATTATAAATTAATTGTACTTTTTTTTTTTTTTATTTTAATATTAAAATAATTCATATTTTTGAATAGATTTAGTATGAATAAATGAAAGATAGTTTGAATGATTTAGTAAAATGCCTAGAAATTTTGTCAATTAATTATTCAATTAATTCAATTTATTGTATGCTATAATATATTAATTTAATTAATATTCTATAAACATAATATTAAATAAGTAGGTTAGATTACCTACGAGCTACGACTTCCAGTAGGAATATATTATAATATTATAGTAACTACGAATAAAGGTTGTATTTCGTGATTGAAACGAAAATGAAACGACAACAATTTTCATTGAATACAATAATTAGGTATAATTAGGTATATATATATGTGTGTGTGTGTGTGTGTGTGTGTGTGTGTGTAGGTATGTGTATATATAAATAATTGTTTTATTATTTTAAGTACCTAGATACTTAAAAAAAAAATTATATAAATGAAAAATGTGACTTGTTTACCTATATATAAATTGCAAAAATCAAATTTTAAAAATATGCAATAGGTAGGTCGTAGGTACCTATACCTAAATTAAAAGTTAATAATTATTAATTAGTAATAAAGACAAACCTTGTGGAGAAAATCAAATATAAAAAACAAATGCTGCCAATTATCTAAAATTATAAATGATTAAAACTAATGTCATGATAAATACATCTATACTTACAAAACTCGAAAATATAATTCTATATCAATATTCAATACTCAATGTTATAGGTGTGTGCTGCAAGTATTCAAATTCAGAGGCAGTATAAAATAAATTCAGCCCAATTTTTGTAGAAATTCTGCCCATAATTTCATGTATTTTATAGTTAATTTTAAGTACCATAATTATAATTGTATTAGTTGTTCTTGTTAATTCACCTTTAAAAAGCTATATAAAAAATAAATTGAGACTTGGGATTCTTCTAATTTTTTGGTAATGTGTAAAGTAATATGAAAATATGTTTCAATAAAATTTTCAAACCTTAAAACCCAAAATTACCAATATTATCAAACATTATAGAGCTAAAAACGAGAATTTTAGGAAATATTCAATGTTATATTTTTCAAATAATTAACGTAAGAGTTCCAAAATTTTATCACATTATCATATTATTCATATATATTATATATACGTATATATATAATACCTATATTTGAACAAACAATAAAATTTCAAAGTTTTGAAGTTTTGAAGTTCAAAATTTCTTGAGTTTAGGTATCCTAAAATATTGAAATCGGTTTCATCATAATTTCAGTTTTCGAGAAAAATTCCGTATTTTTTGTTATTCTTTGGTAGTTTTTCTTACTCCATAAGCCCAATTTTGAAAAATTTGAAAAATGACCTAAATAAAGTACCAATTAGACAATATTCTCTGCTATTCGTGAAAATCGGACCATTATTTCTATTTTCTGGTAGAAAAAGTGTTTACATAAAAACCAAAAAAAAAAACACATACTTTTTTAAACCAATAATCAAAAAATCTAAAATTAGTAAAAAAACTGAGTAGGTAATAGATGTATAATAGGTTAATACTTAATACTTTAATAGGCACAAAATCTGCAAGTTTTTATGTTTATTGATTATTGATATATTTTCATAATATGAAATAATAATAATAATAAATAATAATAATAATAATAATAATGAATATAACTATAGTTAGGTATGTAAGATAATTTATAAGTACTTTGAACCACGGCAACACTATTAACTGCTAGCGCTGAAAGTACATGTGACAGTATGCGGAACTACTGTGATTGTATGTCTGATAGCTATTATCAAAATTTGTGAATTTATAGATTATATTATTATTATAAATCTGGATCAAAATTCAAAATCAAGCGGTTCGATTTTCAAATTTTCAACAATCCAAGTATCAAGATAAACCGTTAAATATTTATGTAGTATAAACTATAAATTATAATATACTGACGTACAAAATACAAAGTTCTAAAGCAACAAAAGTTTTTTTTTTTTTTTTAATGTAAACACTAAACAAAATATTCAGAAAACTTTATTAAGCAGTTAATGTAAATATTTCATTTCTTGTAAACAACAATCGTATTCCACCATGTTCCTTTACTTAAGTAAAAAGGTTAATATAGCTATGAATTTTGAAGAAGTGACGTTTATAATTATGGAATGTATTTTATTGTATTTAGATTGCAATACCGAATAACACGAAAATCAATTGTCTTGAATGGAATTCCAGTCAAGACTGTATAGCAGTAGGTGGAGATGATGGTCTTTTAAAAGTACTTAAAATTGATTCTGGTACAGTAGATGGTAAGCCAAAAGGATTAGCAGGGCAAGCCAACTTATCTATAAATAAAACACTTGAAGGACATTCTGGTAATGTATTAGTTATTGTTTGGAATGAAAAACACAATAAACTTACATCCAGTGATGAAAATGGACTTATCATAGTTTGGACGCTATATAAAGTATGTATTCTAATTAGAAATTTGGTATGAATATCTTTACAAAAATTTCATTTTTAAAGGGAACGTGGCAAGAAGAAATGATTAATAATCGTAATAAATCAATTGTCAAAGGTATGGCTTGGAATGGAGATGGTGAAAAAATTTGTATTGTCTATGAGGATGGTAAAAATATTATATAGTTATTAATTACATTTAATAATTATTTCATTCAATTAGTATAAAATATAATTTTAGGAGCAGTTATTGTCGGTTCAGTTGATGGAAGTAGAATTTGGGGCAAAGAATTAAAAAAATTAATGTTAACAGGTGTCCAATGGTCTCCCAATTCAAAATTTCTTCTATTTACCATAAAAACAGGCGAAGTTCATTTGTATGATAATAATGGAAATTTTGTGGTATAGTAATTTATATTATATATTTATATATGATAATGCTATAAATTGTCGGTTTATTTATTAAATTCTATTCAGACTAAGTTAGGTATTGCATGCCTACCTGTATCTCTTAACAATGTGCCAATATCTGCTTGCCATTGGCTTAACAGAGATGTGAGTGATTGCCCACAATTAGCCATTGCATATAAATCAGGTCATGTGCAGTTAATGAAAGATCAATATGATATGAGTAAATTTTATATATGATATTATATTATAATGTTACAAGCAAATTGTAAAATATCTAGTCAAATCGCAAAATACCCAATGTTAGTTTGATGAATCATGAAACCTCTAACTGTACATTTCAAATGTGATTATAATTTTTTTATTATTTATTGACAAGTAAAAACAACAACATATTGAAATATAATAAATTATTTTTAAATTTAAAAATTATTTATAATTAATTATATTTTTCAAATTAAAAATAATTATTTTTATAATGAATGTGTTTATATTTATTTATTAATAAGTTTTCAGGATTTATTGGAACATGTTGAAATTTGCTTGTAACATATCTACATATACAATATACATAGATATATTTATTTATTAACATATGAAAATATTACAAAATAGATCCAGTAGTTTTTGAATGTGATATGTCAATTGTAGCTATAAAATGGAATCATAATGGCAATGTTTTAGCATTAGTTGGTTCTTTAATTGTGGATGGAGATGTTAAAGAATCAAATATTCTTCAGCTCCATTCTCCTTTTGGAGAAGTATGTTATACATATATATTTAATTTTTTTAATAACTATTAATGATGACTAATTTAAAATGATAATTGATAATGCATACTCGTATATTAAAAGTACAAAATTATACTAAGGTAATGTATACACATATTAATCATAGTTGTTTTTATTTTTCAGCATTTGAGAACTTTACGAATTCCTGGTTTTATGGTGTCTGCTTGCTGTTGGGAAAGTACATCTTTGCGTATTACCTTAGCTATTGATAGTTTTATTTATTTTGCTAATGTACGATATGATTATCCATGGTGTTATTTTGATGATACTATTGTTTATGCATATAGAAATCATGAAGAATTAGTCACAGAAATTACATTTTGGAACATAAAGAAAAATGAAGTAATTATTTGTAAATTATAATTGTTCATATTTTATATGTGTAATAATATTTTTGTTTAATATAGTTTTATCATACAAAATTTGATTCACTACTATGCATGGATGCTTATAAAGATCATTGTGTACTTGCAATACAGAATAATCATGATGAATCTAAACCTTATAGTCTCATTATTTGCAATAATATAAATACTACAGTTGATTGTAAGAAATATTTATTGCATTCATTCATTTATCTTAAATTGCTTTTTTTTTTTTTTAGCCAAACACATTAATTTTAAACCAACATGGATTGCAATGAATGGAGCACATATAATTATCTCATCACATACAAGTTTCATGACTTGGCAATACTATATTCCTAAATCACATTCTTCTTCAATAACTAATAGTAAATTATTATTATTTCTGCACTTCTTGTGCTAGAACATTAATTTTTTATCAATTATTTTCAGTTAAGCATAAAAAAGTAAAAATGTTTCATATTGATGATACTCCTTCAGGAGTTGATGAACTCACTCAGGAAACATTAGAATATAAAAGTTCATCATTCCAAAAGGTATATTACTTACAATAAAATTGAAAATTAATATTAAACATTAAATTAATTTTTAGGAAACTAAGGATGCTATAACTTGTATAACAGCAAGCGATCAATATTTATTAATTGGTAGAGAAAGTTGCACTTTACAAATATACTCATTACCACAGGTAGTTTTAGTGGAAAGAAAAATGTTATCTTCTAAACCTTATAAATTAGCATTGAATTCAAATTCAAAGTAATTTATTTATTATTAATTAATATTTTTAATATGTATACAAATATGTACATACTATTAAATTTGTATAGACGATTAGCTGTTATTGATTCAACAGGAGTATTGTCACTTTTGGAAATGTCTGTTGATAGTGTAATTAAAGAATCAATTAGTCCAAAGGCCTTGCAATCATTCCAAAGACGAGATGTATGGACTATTAAATGGGCATCAGATGATCCAGAACTTTTAGCAATTATGGAGAAAACTCGAATGTATATCATTAGAGGATTTAACCCAGAAGAACCAATTAGTACTTCAGCTTATATAGCTTCTTTTAAAGTAAATTCAAATAATTTTTTTCTTGTTTAGAAGTATAAAAAGGAAGAGAAAGGATACTGATGTGGAAGGGATACAGGTGTAAAGAGGATAGTGTTGAATTTTGATATAAATAGTTACGTTAGAAAAATGATTTTGAGCATAGTTCATTAGTTAATATATATATACCAATAAAAATTTTTACATTTATCAGTCTCTACATTTAATATAAATAATTTATCATGAAACCCCTAAATACCCAAATCTGACAGTACTTCGTACAATACTTTAACTATATGTTTGATAATATTTTGCGTTTTATATATTTAATAAAAAATGTCAAAATTTTAATCAATACATTATCTGATTTAAACTTCGATCAGAATTGTTTTTTCTAATGCAATGATATATCTTGCATTCAAATTCTAATTAAAATTTAACACTATGCTACACATCTATATCCCTGCGACAGGAGTATCAGTTCTTCTTTTTTACTTTTAATTTGAATATTCAATAACTTCTTTATATCATACACCTTTTTAAATATACTGCATAAACCAAATATTATTTTTTTTTAAGAATTTAGAAATTCAAGCAGTTATGCTCGATGAAATTATTCAGTCTCCAGAAAATCCATCTTTAGATTACATTATTACATTAGAAACTAAGTCATTAAGAGATACAAGACAACTTTTAGAAAAAGTCAACATTGGAGAAGCAATAAAATTTATTAACGATAATCCTCATCCAAGACTATCGTATGTTTTAGTATAATTTAGAATAACTATATATATTAAATTTATACGAGTATTAATTTTAAAATTTATTGCTTTATCGATATATTCAAATTATTGTAATACAAATAACTTCGAACAAATTTTCTTTTTAAATATCATCTTCATTCAATATTTAAATGACAAAATAATTTTAAATAAAATTTTTACATATAATCAAATTAAAAAAAATATTTCTTAATACTAAATTTTTAAAATAAATCAAATTTTTAACTCATAATTTGTTATTTTTTTTTTATTATTATAAAAATAATACACAATATTAAGTTTCTTATTTTAATAAAATATATATTTAAAAATAGCTACATCATATTCTAGAATGTTATTATTTTCCTAATGACACAAATTATATTTTTGTAATTTTGTAAATATAATGTGATATTAAAAATAATATTTTATTATATTTTTATGTATATTTGTTATAATTATAGTTCTTTTTAAAATAGTTTTTTTTTTTTTTAATTTTCTTTAATAATTGATATTTATATTATAATATTATGTATTTATATTTAGGAGATTATTAGCTGAGGCATCATTACAGTCCTTAGATCTCGTAACAAGTGAAACAGCTTTTGTACAATGCAAAGATTATTATGGTATTAAATTAGTAAGACAATTAGCTAACATACACGATGTTTTATTAAAACAAGCTGAAGTAGCTGTGTATTTTGAAGATTATAAAAAGGCGGAACAATTATACATTGAGGCTGATAGAAAGTAATTATTATTATATTTTAATCTATAATTCATTTAATTACTTCCCTGACTGTATTGTTTTTTAATTAGAGATTTAGCCATAATTTTATATCAGAAACTTGGTAACTGGTTTAAGGTCATTGAGCTTTTAAAATCAAGTTCTACACTATTTGGAATATCTGGTCTCACATTAAATTTAGCATGGCAAGGTATTGGTGATCATTTTCTGGATAATCAACAATGGTGCATATTAATTTACTATATTATAATAATAATTAATGTTATAGTAATTTTTTTTTAAATTTTTTGTGTTCTTAGGGACTTGGCAGTTGAATATTTTAAAAAAGCTGATAATCCAGAAAAACTGGTTGAATGTTATATAATGCTTAAGGATTATGAGTCATTAGCATCACTTGCCAAAAGTTTACCGAGAAATCATCCATTATTAGAAAATATTAATATATTTTTCATTAATAGTGGTGTGATAAAAAATGACTCTTCAGATCAAATTGTATAGTGAATATTTATTTATTTTGTATTATTTAAATTACAAAGAATGTAAATGTAAATTTTATTGTATTAGTTGCACAAAAATTTTTCTAAAAACATTGAAATTGACATTAATACATTAAATGACCGCTTAAAAAACTTTAATGATTCAAATCAAGAACAATGGTTAGAAAATGTGAAAGGCATATTAACAATAGTTTCTGAATGTATAAATGAAAAACGATATATAGAAGCTGCCCAACTAGTATTTGCTGTAATATTGATAATATAAACAATTTACTTTGTTTATTAATTCCAAATGATTTTATTTATTTATTTTTCAGGTTGTTTGTCAAGAAATAAAATCAAATATTCAACTAAATATTATAAAACAGTTATCAATTGCTGGTGCGTTGTTAATTGAAGAATATAAAGAAAAAACCATTCAAACTACTTTGAATCGTAATATATTATAAGCATTGTTTTGTTTTGTTTTGTTTTTTTAATTGGTATATATTATTTTGTTATATTTAGTTGATGAAATAGAAGTCAACAAATTTGGATTACTGCCATTCAAAAACCGAACAGAAATGATAGAAAACAGTTGGCGTATAGTTGAATCTCTATACTTTTTAATGCTAGCCCAACGACAACTTTATAGTGGTTAATAAAATAATAATTCTATTTGAATTTTAAAATATATTATACAACAATTAATTTTCAGTTGAATTTTAGGAGATTTTGATTCATCTTTATGGACATCATTAATACTTCGTCACTATGAAGACCTTTTAAATGTTGAACAAGTGTATTCAATCATAGCACTATCCGCAATAGCAAATAGCTCATTTAATATTGCATCTAGAGCATTCATGAAACTTGAAACTATTGACTCAGTAAATAACAAATATTACATATTATTAAGCAATTTAATTTATATTATATATTTTTCAGATTAAAAATTATAACCAATTGGCAATGTCCATATTTAGTAGATATCCCCCTGAAGACACTTCACCGAAATTTATCCAATGTTATAACTGTTCAAATACATTTTCAGCGTGGTAATATTTTGTTCATTATTACTGAATCAATTATTAACTATTTATCTAACTTGATGAGTAATATATGGAATATTATTACTATTTTAATTGTGTATGTATGTTGCAGGTTATTAAAATGTCCAAAATGTCAAATTAAACCAAAGGCTAGTATTGTTACAGGTTTACCTCTAACAGACATGAAATCAGTTTGGTGTTGCCGACAATGCAAACAAAATGCAACTACTGCAGACATGGAACCATTAAATTACTGTCCATTATGTCAAAAAGAAGTTATTCTTACTTTTTAAGTTAATTTATATTTAGACTTAGTGCACATCAATGTAGTGTGATTAAAGTATGCTGTAATATGGTGTGAAATCAACCCATTAAATTTCACTGCAAATGCACACCAATAGTGTGTGGTAAAAATTTTGTTTTAGTGAAATAAAAAAAAAAAAAACATTACCAGTAACCAGTTTAAACAGTGTACCACGTATGCATCACAGATTTACCACCACTTTACTTCATCAATGTGGTGGTTGTAACCAGAATATAAACCACATGTCTTTTAGTTTTAAAACTCACTGTAAGCGGTGAAATAAAACTGTATTCTTCTCATTGCAATGCATTGGTGTGTGTTAATGTTAAACTTAGTATTATGCACATTGTACATGTACTTTGAAGTTTGAATAGTATTGTATACAATTCTAAATATTGAAACAGATTCCGTCCTATATTATTAATATGCACTATGATAAGACTGAACAATATTTACTCAATAAAGTGAATAAACGTTAATGTTCATACAAAATATGACATATTTTATAATTTCATTCAATTTTAAATAAAAGTAAATATTAAACAATTTACAATTATGTCTTTTTATTTATTAATTTTATTAAATTGTAATAAAACAATTTTTTTTATTAACAATTTTTTATTGTAGGTAATGAAAGTAAACACTATACTTGCTACCAAATATCTCAGTCCTCCCTCTTCATATATTTTCGAATCTACTTATAGATGTGAGCACAATTTCTCACATGTTATAATGGGAAAAAATAAATAAAATAATTATTTATTTAGGGATTAAAAGAATTAATTTTATTGGTGTATATAGAATGTAGTTGATATTTACTATTTTATAGGACGTAAAAATTTTAAAATTTGCATATAATTACTTATAAATAGTATAAAATAGAAAAAATAGAAAGATGTGAATAATAAAAAGAAAAAATATATATATTTTATATTTCAATAAAATGCAGAACATAATGTATCCAGTTGAAAAAATAATTATACTAATAATATATACCTACTAACTAATATTGTATATTCCTGTTGTCATATTTATGGTTATACATTTATTTTTATGTCACATCAGACAATTTATTAAAAAAAAAAAAACAGTTCTGAGCGAAGTCCAGTATGCTTGATGATAAATTAATTACTTACTACTACTCGTATTTTCAAACATTAAAAACAAAAATTTAAAATTATATAATCTACTGCTAACGCTTAGCCTTTAGTGGGTGTTAAATATGATAGCTAATAATTAATGTCTTCGTTAACATGTTTTTATCGGCCAGATTTAACCTAGCGAAACATTGTAATAACGAATTTTTTTTTTAAAGTGGTCCCTAAGTAAAGTAAAATCTACATTAAAATATCAAAGTAAAATTGTATAACGATAATCTATTATATGAATAATTTATAACTCGAATAGGTAAGCTCAATAGTATTTTTAGATCTCTACGACTCGTATTTCTTTAATTATTATAAATTATCAAGTTCCTCAAAATAGTATATAATTACATACCCAAAGTTATACTGTTTATTAGTAGATTTCTCATTATTATAATACAAAAACTATTGAGAAATTAAAAATATTAATTACCAACTATATGTACCTAATTCTCTGCCAAAAATATGTAATCGGACAACTTTTAACCTAACTTACCACATCAAGTTTTCATCCATAAATCGTAAATTTCACGTACCTACACACATTATGGCTGCACGATACTTGTATTGTTACAGTTACTTTACTATAATTTATATTGGACATAGGACGATATAGAAAAACCAAATAAATGACGGAAAAAACTGTTTTATTTAATAATTATTATTTTGATATTTGCATAATTTGAATACAGGTTATAATAATACATACCTACATAATTATAGGTATGATGTATTGTTTGGGCTATGGCATTTTTGAGTTTGCGACAAACGAACTATACTTACATAAATTATTAACAATTCTGAAACAAAATAAATAAGTAGGTAAAATTATTAATAATTCTATATCCATGTAATATGTTTAAATAAAGTATGTTTGTTAACTTTCTACATTTAAATAATAAAATATTTTAAATTACTATATTATTATAAAAATGCATTTTAAACTATAAATTAATAGAATTTAGATAAGACGATTTTAATGGTATAATAAATAGTGCATAATATGTTATTTATGTACTCGTATATACAGGGTGTTCCAGTTCCTAGATCTATATTTAATAATTGGAATACCTCCACAAAAAATTAATACTTACGATTTTTTTTTGTATTTATTAGTCTACGGGTTATATTTATTATTTCTTTAGAAATAAAAGTTTCAGAAAAAATTACTTTTTTATTTTTTTAATTATATGATATTTAAATATAGTAAAAATATTTTAATTTATATGAAAATTTGAATGGGTCGAATTCCGAGTTCCAATAGTTGACTTATTTATGATTTTTTTTAATTTTTTTGTATAAGAATTATAATTATAAATTTATAAATACTTTAATAATGAGAATAAAAAGTTATTTTTGTACGAATGTGGCTTTTTAAAAAAAAAAAAATTAATACTGGTATTATTTTAATTCATAACCCAATTAATAACTTAAAGAAAACTGCAAATAAAATTGTTATATATTCACGAAAGTATTACAATATTAGTAAATAAATCTGGAACACTTCAGTATATACCTACAACCTACATATTATTATTATCTCTTCATATTATATCATATTGAATGTAAATTAAATTACTATTTACTGTGTTGGAAATTTTTAAACTTAGAACTTAGAAACTTCATATTCTTTTAAGTATAATTTACTATTTGGTATTATAATAATAGAAAATTCTAATAATATAATACATTTTAAATTATAAAATTTTAAAGTTTTAAGGGTCCCGGTGCCGGCTATTTATTAAGGAGTAAAATTCAGGCAATTACAATAGCACAGAGATCGACGGCGGTCGATTCGATGTTGTTGTGTTAGTGTGTAAATGATAATTAGTGTGTGTTTCCCGTTTTAATATATAACCAAAATAATACCACGCACAAGTAAATGAGTTTATCGTACGATCATAATTTTTATGACGAAACCATCTTTACTGGAAAAACAATCACGCCTCACAGAATAGTCCCATTTAAATTTTTTATTTTAAAGAGGAAAACTTCTTACAGGGCGGATTAAATTGTGATTTTTTTTTTTTTTTTTTTTGTTAATAAAGTAAAAATAAGTAGGTACTTTTAAAAATTCCAAAATTTTGAATAATTAATATGTTTATTACCTACCGCTAATGTAATTTAAATTTTGAAAATCGGACTTCAATCCGCCCTGTAAGAGCTTTATCTTTTAAATAAAAAAACAATAATCACAATCGGACTATTCTGTTAGGCGTGAGATTTTTTCCTGTGAGGCATGTTTTTGTATTTAAAACCTCATCGGCACAATTCTTAAAAGTAATAATATATAAGTTCATTGTTCATATTTACCATCAGTTGATGAGTAATGGCTGATGTTGTCTTGGCGACGGTCTTGATGGCTTTGGCAGATTGGACTTGTCCGACGACAACGATGTTCATGGATACTTTTTCGGCGCCCATTTTTGGTTTTAGTATATAGATTTTGGTTTTTGGAAATAATGTGAAAACTGCAAATATAAGAAAATATTAAATTAATCTCTTGAAAAGAAACTATTTTTTATTATGAATAATCATGAGAAAACTAATTATTGATTTTAATAAACTAAGTACTTACTGACGAACAAAATTGCACAAAAACGTGTTATGCCGACAACGAGATCCAAAGCTCCTTTATACTACGGAACTGATAACGAATCCCCGTGGTAGTCGAAATGGACGAAATGGCGTGATGAACGATAACTATAAGTATAAATAAATTATTATATAATGTAATGTGTCCAAAGTATTTGTTCGTGTATTGGTCATTGATAAAATGGTGCCACATTTTTTAATATGTTTACAAATATTATTAACAACAATTATATGAAATATTATTTCAATTACTTATATTTAGGATTATGTCGAAAAGGGATATTATAATGATATACCTATGCGATGGCAAATATTTTATTGCTCCGACGAAAAAGAGGAAGAATAAAATACAATATTTAAGATGGGAAATTTATCCCTTATCTCCTATATTCCGCATTACGTTTATTTTTATGAACATTTTAAACGTAATAATATATTTTTATGCATTATAAAATAATAAGATACGAACACAAAAAAAAAATAAAAATATAATTTTCGTTAATTAAACCGCCCTAATCCAAGTATTTAGTATTTACTACCTACAATACTTACAATTATTATTAATTATTATTTTAAATTTTGGTTTTATTGAACACTAAAAAAAAAAATTAATAATTAATTAAAACTTATAAGAAGTATTTACATAATCGCAACTATGGGAGCTGAAGGCATTTAGCTCCCTCCCCCAAAATTACTCAAAGCCCTGTAAAATTATTACTAAACTTATTATTAAAATCATTACTAATAGCATAAATAAATTTAATAAATAAATATTTATTTATAGAAAAAGATATTATAATTGATCCACAATTTTTTTTTTAGAAATATGTATAGATAAAAATAAAATATAAATGAAACTTGAATAATAAAAAAAAAGTATTTTTGCAATTTATTATTTACCACATGATAGAATGCCTTACATTTTTATAATTGTTTTTTTAGGTACCTTATTTAATGTTAGGGGCTATAGCCCATTAGATTTTATTGCTAGTTTCGCCACTGTGTAACTATTGCATATTTTAAAAAAAAAATCAAATTCGGACTATTTTCTATGAGATGTTGCAATTTTTACTGTAAATTTCTTCGAAATTATGATATAAACTAAAAATTCTTAGTGCTTTATATTCTTTATTCTTTTACTAAAATTAAATTAATTCCTTCTCTTTGCACATTTGTTTAAATTATTTTAATGTATTGTATTAATTATTTATTAATTAAAAAGATAGAAGAAATTTTAATAATATAATAATAATTATAATATTAAATATATCTCCTATACCTTGCTAATTATAATATAATAATGTACTATAAGTCTATAACTTTCTTCGTAAATCGTGCAATATGCATTATAATCTTAATTCAAATCTAAATAGTAAAAGTTAATAAAAAAATTTTTTAATTTTTTATTTATAATGTTTTTCTTTTTCTTTTTTTTTTTTTTTTTGAGTGACAAACTGACAAACTAAAATGTTTCAAAACAAAGCTTATATAAAAAATATCAATAAAACTATAACATAATATATTTTTCAAATGTCCAATTGGCAATTTCCAATGTAGATTTCTTATGCGATAGAAAAATGAAAAACTAGACAAAAGTTATAAAAAAAAATAGCTATTACTTTATTTTTTTAAATATAAAAGATGAATACAAGGCAAATTTAATTTTTATTTTTTTATTTAATTATAAATAAAATTAAAATATTGAACAATTAAAGTATTCATTGGGTGCAGATTTCTTTATTTAAATTTTGAAAATCAGAATCATAATGTAAGAGATTTTTCTCTTTTCAATAAATATATATATATTAAAATCGAGATCTGACCCTTCTCGACAAAGTCTTGACCACTGAAATAGATATTTTATATTTATTGTTGCAAACTTGAAAACATGTTAAAAGACGTGATGGCGTCATTTTATAAATGACCAATACGAACAAATACTTTGGACCATTATATTATATAATAATATGTTCATACCTATAAGTCATCGTCCATCGATCATCACGCCATGCGATGACCACCACGGATTCGTTATCAGGTGTATAGGCACATTAGTATATAAAGGCGTTTTGGATCTCGTTGTCGGCATAACATATTTTGTGCAATTTTGTTCGTTAGTAAGTACTAAGTATATTAAAATCCAAAATTAGTTTTCTCGTGATTATTAATAAATAATATAAATGCCATAGTTTTTTTCAAGATTAATAAAATTTTTTCTTTTATTTATATTTGCAGTTTTCACAAGTTTTTCAAGTTTTCACGGAAAACCCAAAACCTATACAAATACCAAAAATGGGCGCCGAAAAAGTATCCATGAACATCGTTGTCGTCGGACAAGTCCAATCTGCCAAAGCCATCAAGACCGTCGCCAACACAACTTCAGCCATCACTCATAAATTGATGGTAAATATGAAGAATGAATTATATAAATTATATAATATATGAATTATAAAAAAACTTTTATTATATAAATTAATTTTATATCATATAGGAATGTTTGTAGTTATAAAATAATATTTAATAAGAATAACTATCTACATTTGAATTAATATTATACTTTATAGTTTATACTAAAACTGGTTTAATATCTAACCGATTTTAATGTACATTTTTTTCAAAAAGAAAATACTCGTATGTGAAACTAATAAAGTAGATAGTTAAATTTCATAATTATTATTACATTATTTTATTTATAATTTGTTATTTTAATTTAATAATTATTTGAATATTAAATAACTGCACAATTTATTACTTATAAAAATTTATTAATTAAGTTTATTTTTAACGTCATCTTATAATATTAAATTAGGTACCTAAATCAAATAATATGAAATTGTAATAATACTTTATAATTTATTATATAATAACTGACGTTGTTGCAAATTTATTTTGTTTCAGAACTGATAATCAGCTATGTTATTCGTTCATCATCGTAAACTCAAAAATGCCATAGTTCAAACATATAATATCATAATTTATAATTATGTGTAATTATACGAATAATATTATAATGCCACAATAATAAAATATAACAGTTTTTTCATCATTTATTTGGTTTTTTTTCAATCTTTCGATATTCATTGTTAATTATAAATTATAATACTTATATTAATATTATAATAATAAAAAGAAGAACTCATACTGCTATGGGAGGAATACAGGTATAAAAGAAGATATTATTGAATTTCGATTAGAATTCGATAAATCGTCACATTCAAAAAAACAACTTTCAACTTTGATCAGATAATATATCTCCTATATATTGATTAAAATTTTTACATTCATACAGTCTCTAGTTCTCTACGTATCATTACATTCAAATTTTAATCAAAATTTAACACTATCCAACTAGATAATATTTTCTACCAAAATCATATGCTTATCGTGGTTATCGAAATATTTCTTCTGGTAATAAAAGTGTTTATATACAAATTAGAAGAAAAAAAGACACACATTCAATGTAAAACCAATACATTTTTTGCTTCGCTGAAAATCCAAAATATAAAAGTCAATATAAAGATATAGGTAACATAGATATTAATATATAAGGAAAATATTATTACGTTGTGAATTTATAATACTTCATAAACGAAATTTGGCCATTTTAAATATAATTTTTGCCAACAATTTTGTGTGACGCTTTAGTGATTTATATACAAAAAGGACGTAAAATCTGACAGCGTAAAACAGAATCTTATTATATAAAATTTTGTAATAAAATTTATATATTTTTTTTTTTTTATATTAGCTTTTTAGGAACCAAAAATATATTTATATTTGAAAACTATGATTTTCACTGACTCTTGAAGTTTCCATAATGATTATAATTAGTAATTACTAATTAGATATACCTACTACCTGCGTATAATAAAGTAACAGCAATTGTTTCCCATTAATATAATCACAAAGTTGATTAAAATTATTCTTCGTATTATTTATATGTTCTATATGTAATTTTGTCAAAATTTCTGAGGATGCAAATTTAACGACCATATTAATATATTATATTTTAGGTTCAAAATAAATTTTCCTTTAATCACTACACAAATATATATAAAATATAAATAGTTAATGTTATTATATGTAATGAGAATAATGTATTTATAACATTGTACTATTGTAGATATCAGGATAATAAATATCCTCATCGTAGTTAGTTAGTAGTTAGTACGTCTTGATATGCTTATAAATAGCAAAAGAAAGAAGACATCTTGTACCGTTGTCAGGGCCGGATTTACCTAAAATGCGCCCCTAGGCTAATAAATAACAAGTGCCCCTTTAATACCTAATATTTTATTAGAATTATAAAGTAAAACAATAAAAAAATAATCGAGCTTTTTCATTTTTATCATTATATCATTATGTTTATCGTCTTTTTCTTTTTGTAATTTTCTTCTTTGTGCACCACTTAATTTATTATTTGACGTTATTATATATAATTTTTAAAGATCACCTGTATACATAACTATAATCAACAGACTAATGAGTAATAATCATAACCAGTCACCAGTATTGAAAATATTATAAATACATAATAATATCATCGTATACATATATCGTCCCCATATTAAATGCGTATTTAATTATTAGATGAGAACAAAAAAAAATTTCTATCTAGATAATATATATTGGAAGAGATAGACAAATTTGAATTTTTTATATATTACATTGAATGTACTGGTAAATTTCGTATATAAAAAATGCTAATTATTTCATTTCGAAAAAA
>JAIUCT010000018.1:380537-394493 GCA_021307375.1 Tetraneura akinire | reverse complement strand
TATAAATATTTTTTTTTTTTTATCTTTATTATTAAAATTTGAATATCGAAGACCGTACCGGGACATCGACGCTAGCGGCGGCATTCGACGAAGACAATAACGAAGACAGCGAAAACATTCGACTAGAGCCATGCCGACGATGGTGTCGGTATCCGAATAGGTACTAAATTACGTGAGTTACGGCTCACCAACGACGGGTGACTTTCGTCTTAAGCATTAACCACCACCGGACCACTTCCGCCTGCAATACCATCCGACAACGGCGGCATCCGACGGAGACAGTAACGAAGACAGCAACAACTTTCGACTAGAGCCATGCCGACGATGGTGTCGGTAATCCGAACAAGTACGTTCCGTGATACATTACGTGAGTTACGTCGCTCACCAACGGCGGGTGACTTTCGTCTTCAGCATTAACCACCACCGGGACCACCTCTGCCTGCAACACCATCCGATAACGGCGACATCCAACTACGATATCAATCGATACGCATCTTTTATATTTTATCTTTTTTTTTTTTTTTTTTTTTATATTTTTTTTTTTTTGACTACATATTTATTTTAGTCGACCATCCCGTCCTACCTTTTCCTTGTCTAATTAAGCGGGTCAGCCTTTCTAACGGCTAATTGCATAAGTCTACCGGTGCCCTCTCTCATCTGGTCACTTTCTCGCACTGCACCAATCCCACGTCATTGGCCACATGTATATTTTATTAAATACTATAAGAAAAAAGGAAAACGTAATAACTTAAAACATATGATGTCTTCATTTATAGGCGATGGCTAACCCTCTACCTACACAATATTGACCGTATCTTATATACATTTTATTATTTAATGCACAATAATATCATTGAATAATGTGTTATCTATATAAAAAAAAAAAATAAATACCAACATGAAGTACTATTATTCTACGTCAACCATAATATTTTTATTTCTTAGGTATTATTAAAAATATTGCGTTTGTGTTTCATATTCCTGGAGAACTATACTATAATTTACATTATTTATATATTTTTTTTTGTTGTGAATTTTTATTTTGATTATCTATATATTGTTTCATAAATAAGTTCTGAATCTGATGATTTTACTAAAAAACGTATATTTAAAGGTGGTGCACAAAAAGTACTAAAATTATCATAATACAGAAAAAGTAACAGATATCATTAAAGTCACCAAGTAGGTTCATAATATTTCATATTTTTTGTCATAAATAATATATGGCGCGTACTATGTATTTGTTATGTGAACTTTTATATATAATAGGTAATAATCCGAATATGCGTGTAGTTTAATATCAAAGTTTCAATAATTTTATTTAATGTATTATATAATATATCACACTACCAGTAGACACAACAGGAAAAATAACAATTTTGTGTTTTGTCTTTTGTTATATAGAAACTTGTAATTTATCCCCTTATTTTTTAATAGTTTTTTTAATATCTTTCTTTTAATTATAAGAAATGTATAATTTATATGTAAAATGTGTATTTTAATATGAAAGTTTCAATAATTTTATTTAATGTATCAAATAATATATCACACTATACCAGTAGACACAACAGGACCATAACTCGATAAATAACAATTTTGTGTTTTGTTATATAGGAACTTGTAATTTATCCCCTTATTTTTTAATAGTTTTTTTAACATCATTCTCTTAATTATAAGAAATTTATTATGTATACAGTACATTATACATCTACATCTACATTGCGATGCTCTTACTTGGGCTTTACATGGATATTTTATGACAACGACTAAATTAGTTAAAATCGATTCATTAACGGGTAAAAAACTAAAATGGTGACAACAAAATTACATATAATATATATATACTCGTATATATAATTACTACTTATGTATTCATTTTTTTCTGCACATTTTTTCATTAATTAAATAAACATCAAATCTTTGGTCCCAGGTAGAAAGGGCTTAAGTCATTTTTTGACAAAAATTTTTGTTTTTCACTATAATTATTGTGTATTTTTCGCTTGATTTTTTGATCCAGGTAGCATAAGTCAGAAATTAATATTTTTCATATTATAAAGAAAATAAAAAGGGCATACCTATCTCAACATTACACACTTTTTTTTTGGTTAAAAGGGCATATGAGGTGTATGATGACTTGTCTTTTTTATCATTTTATTAGTTAGGTATAAATGGCTTAAGATGACTTACGACTTTTGTTACCTATATCATATTATAATGGCTTAAGTCAAGAAACAGTATTTATATTCATTATCATAATAAATTAAAATATTATAATATAGACATAGGTATAGACATATATTATAATATAGTACTAGCTATATAATATCATTTTTATTATTTACGTAAACAAGTTTGACACGTGGACAGTATGACACGTGTACTTAATATTAGATAAAAATAAAAATAAGTAGTTATTTATATTAATCATAATAATATAATGTTGTTATTTTAATCAATTTATCATTATTATTATTTGTTCATTCCAAAAACTTCATTGACTTTAGTAGTTAAATCAATAGTCACATTGTTTTCATGGTTTCACTTTCAATTTTTGATATATTATTTAATTATTATACGTAAGTTCAAATAAAGACCAATATATTATTTAAGTTATTATAATAAAATTCAAAAATGAAAAAACGTGCATTACGAATAATTGAAATGACTAAAAAGAAACTAACTTTATCAAATGATATTGGTATGTAGAATATTATATTAAATATTAATACGATTTTATTACATTCCTTACGTACTGTAACAAATTATATAATAATAAATAAAACAAATGATTAACAGATGAATATGATATAGACAATAATTTTGATCTCGATCAAGATTATATACCAGAATCGTCAGATAATGAATCTGATTTATCAGGTCACAGAGATGAAATTCAAACACTAATGAACGAATCATTTATTCAAGATATAATAAATGATAACTCGAATAATATTATGAAGGTACTTAATACTTAAATTAATTAATATTTTAATTTCAAATTTATAACCTAATGTTTAAATATCATTATGCAATAAACAATAATAAATTATATTTATGTACTATAATAATATAATAAGTAATTGATAAAAATTATTTTATAATATTATATATATATGTATTTTATTATTACATTATAGATATTGAACAAAATGAATTTGAAGTTCCAGCTGGCGGAAATTTAACTGTTTTAAATAATTTAGGTTAGTATTAAATTTAATGCATACCTAATTTAAAAGTTTTATTATTTTTTTTAAAAGTCAAAAATTGTAACTAAGTACTATAAAAAATTAATATTTTTTTAATGTCAATTTCATAAAATTTACAAATCTGTAGTATTTACTATAATCCAATTATATCAATATTTATTGATTTATAATAATTTTTTGAAGTAAAATAATTTTTTTCTGAGTATCTATTACATTATTTTAAACAAAATAATTTGATATTTTAAACTGTTTACTGCTTTAATTTAATTGTAATAATAAACTAGTTTAAATGAAGCTGAAGATTTTAAAGTCTTAAATTTAAGAGGAAGAAACAAAAGTATGGACAACATCATTAATTTAAAAAATACTTATAATGCTTCAGTACCAATTTCTAAAGAAAAAAAACAAGATCTTCTTGACATACTCCCGTTAATTCCAAATGTGTATCATGAATTTTATAAAAAACCTTACAACTAATGAAGAAGAAAATGCAAGAGATGATCCAGATCTGTATGATACTGATTATGATTAATATTATTATTTTTTATATGTATTTAATAATTATTAACACAGGGGCGTCATTTGGGGGGGGCAGCCTGGGGCATTTGCCCCACCCTAAATTTTACGTAAGCCGTAAAAAATGTTTCATTTTTTACATTTTATACTCGTATAATTAAATTATAATTAGACCAATTAAATTTTGCCCCACCCTAATAAAAACTGAAATGACGCCCCTGTATTAACATGATAAAAATTAATAATTATTTAGGTACTTATTTGATTTTTTTTTATTATGTGAAATTAGAATAATTATGATTTTAAAGAAAACACAACTGTAAAAAAAAATAAAGGAATATTTTAAAATTTAATATATATTTATTTATTTCAAACTTTAAATATGTAATTTAATATAGGATTTAAGTCCTTAGTATTGTGAAATGGCTTAAGTCATTATCAAAAGGACTTATGTCAAAAATATTAAAATACAAAGGACTTATGTACAATTATTTTATAATAAAATTATGTGAGACTAAATCAAAATTTACTATCAAATAGTGCTACATTTTTTGAAAATTAGCCAATTTTCAATTTAGGCTATTATATGTTATAATATAATGTTACAGCAAAATAATTTTTTAAACTTTCAAACACTTGTACTGAAAACCTACAAAATTTGACTCATGCCCTTTCTACCTGGGACCAAAGAAATAGTAACCTATAGGTTAGGTTTTTTAAAACGCCCAGTATGTACCGGTCCTTTGATTCCATTACATTGGTATTGGTGTCCACCTATAATTTGGGGGGGATAAAACTTCATAATATGACAGTACAATGGTTCGAGGTCATATCATACGGTTGTTTTGCACGTGTATGATATGACCTCATACATGCAAATATATACCGCATAAGTAATTACTTCCCTAACTGCAAACACCGATTTTGTCATATCCCGTGCGTTACTAAAGCATAACGCAAGAGATCATATAGTCATATCAAACTCATATGTTGATTATGACATAACGCATTAGCCAGTCATAACATACTCATGTGTCGTTATGACCTCACACAATGCGTTGTACATATATGCAATAAGAATCGTCATATCCTAGCGTAATCATAAGTATACAACCCCCCCCAAACACCACCACCCCTACACCTTACCACCAAACAACCACCCCTACACATTACCTCCCACACCATCACCCCACACACCTACACCTTAACTTAACACCTTACCTCCACCACTACAACCCTACAAACCCACCACCTACAGACTTTACTCCCAACCCTACCACAACCATCACACAACCACCCTCACACTTTAATCACACCCTAACCAAACACCTTAACTACACCACCGCACACCACTACCATACCTTACTCCACATACTAACACCATACCACCTCCACTACACCTTACCAGCACACCTACACCTTACTATCACTCTACAACCCCACACCCTATTCCAACACCCCCATATCCACACCACCACACCCTATATAGTTTGTCCATGATATTAAGAGTAGTATAAAAAGTTGGTTACAATTATCTTTTAACAATACGTTATATGCTCAACATTAGTATAAAACTATAAACGAATCATTTTATCAATTAATAATATTATGTAATGATGTGAAAATCAAAAATGTTTAAGATTATTCATGAAATTCTTATATAAATTGTTGGTATTGTAAATAAGATAAAATTAAGTAAATTTTTTATTTATATAAAATTCCGAAAATATAATGGAAAAACAAAATCCTATAATAATTATTAAAAAAATATATATCAAGAGCAATAATTAATTTCTAACATTCACAAAACATTTATTTTGACGATTCGTAATAATTATAATTATATCAAAAATAATACTTTTATTCTGGTTGATCAACATAACCGCTACGTTAACAACGATACAAATATAAAAATAATATAATAAAATAAGGTACCTGGTACATACCATGTTAGACAAACTGATACAGCCCTCCTGGAGTCCTGGCTCTTGCACTTTGAACATTATACATTGCTGGATCCTGGAGACTGGAACCTGGATACTGGAACCTGGATACTGGAACCTGGATAGTGGACACTAGCCACGATACAAATCTAATATATTGACTTACCTGTACCTATATAAATAAATTTGGTACCTAAGGTATATTTTATAAAGTTTTATTTTTCAATATTTAAAAGTATTGGTTGCAAGAAAGATATAAACAGAATTTAATATGTAATTATTATTTTCACAAAATTTATATTATTTTGAGTTCTTTAATAAAAAAAAATTATTAGATACCTACTTAACTAAATATTTAATGTAATGTGTAAATTATACATATTTTTAAAATAGAATTTATAAAACATTAAATCGTATACCTACTAGGTAGGGTATTGTATTAGATTTAATAATATCCTTAGGTACCAAGTTAATAATATTTTTTATGTAATCTTAATTTGATACTAAATTTAAATAATAACGTATAGGTATCAAAACTCTGAATTATGGTTATTTTAGGGTGACCATATTATGAAAATAAAAAAACGGGACAGTTGTTGCTTCCCCCCTCCCCCCACGAAATAAACCCTCATCCATATACATTCACTATTCACACATATGCACACAAATTTCGAGAGTAAAAGTCCAAATCTCTGTCATAATATCATAAGCAATTATCTTGTTATTACTTTACCATTTTTAGTAAAATAACCTAAATAATAAAATATTTTCTCTTAATTATTCATCAAACGACACACAATGTTGTATTTCATTTGCGTTTTATATTTGTTTCATATATAGATACTTTATTTACAAACATTAATACGATTATATTATATAATAAATAGGTAATATTGAAATAACGAGATTAAAACGGGACAATATTCTAAAAACCGAATAAAAAGCGTCCCATTCGAAGTTTGTCGGGACCACGAGACCTGATGATCAAAAAAGGAATAATCCAGATTTAAACTGGACGTCTGGTCACCCTAGGTTATTTTGTAGATTATTACGTAGGTCTAATAAGTAATAATAAATATAATATATTCCTATAATAATCTTGAATCGATATTGGTATAGTGTAAAATTATAAATAATAGGTAAGTGAAATTAAAAACTAACTTCAATAATCAAAACCACAGTTTAACAATTTTTCTAAATGCCTACAGTATGATTTAGAAATTTAATAGAAAAACAAAGCAATAAATTAAAGAAAAAGATGATAATTGCACAGTAATTATAATTATTTAATTCCACTTAAAGTTCAATATAAACAATTGTACCCGTGTAAAAGTATTAATTACCATATTACCTATATATTTCCATAGTTTTTTAATTCATTATATTATGAATTTATGAATTCAAAATTACCATACAAACATAATTACTGCACAATATAAAAATTAATATTAATTGTTTAAAATTTAAAATATAAAATAATAAAAAAAATAAAAAATACATAATGAATAAATTTACAGTTTGAATATTATTTAAAATTTTAAATAAGAACATATTAAATGCATATTAATTGAATCATACTGCATTACTGCAGGCATTAAAATGACATTATTTAATAATAATAAAATAAAATAACACAATACAACACAACACAAATTTTTATCTTTTATTTCAAATATATATGTTTAAAAATATTATTTATTGTAGCTGTAGGGTTTACTATATTTTTATAATATTTGACTAACCTTATTATAATGTCCAGCACAGAATTTGCATTTTCTTATCAATTGACGAGTATTACGTGGTTCTACTTTGACTCATTTTTGACTATTCACTTGATTGTATACTTGTAACTACGTAATAAGAAATAAAACGTTAAAAATGTATAACAATAAAACGTTTATAAAGATAAGAAATTAAATAAAAAGGTTATACTTTTTTTATAATAGAATAACTAAATGATGTTTCATTTCAATAAAATATTGATATATAATGTAGATTAATGGCTAATTAGTAATTGGTTTCGTGATATAGAATTATTATATTATTGATATGAATATTTAGAAATAATTAGGAAATATACAAATATTATAGATTATTAATTTTACTAATATATCAACTTTAAAAAATTATATAATGAATATCGAGAATGGAGATTTTTGTAATTTTTTGGAAAAACTTTAATCAATATACCATGGTTTCATAATATAACAACCAATATTTACTATTTAATATTATATTAAAAACTAATATTAAAATAAAATAAATACCTACCTAATAATTTTACAGGATTATTGAAAATTATTTATAATTTTAAATATGTGTATATTACGAATTTTATTCATATTGTCTTTAAAATTATTTTATTTATCAATTATAATAAAATATATTTTAATACACAACGAAATTATATTATCTTTTATAATTAATATTTAAAATATTATTTACTATTTTTTCATAATATTTCGCTTACCTTCATTGTGATATCCAGCACGGAAAATCCATTTCCTTAGCAGTTGACGGTTATTGAATTCACCAGCATTGTAATACGACTTTATTCTACTTTGGCTCATTTTTCACTAGGTATTCATTTAATTAACTACCTTGTATAACGACGTAAAAATAAATAAAATGTTAAAATATTATAACAATAAAACGTGTGTATAAACACATATAATATAAAAACAAAAATAATAAAATAAAAACGTTTGAAATTTGTAAAAATATTACAATAGCTATATAATGCTCTATCGCCATAGACATAGAATATAGATATAATATATAAACGTATAATGTATAGTTTCGTTTCATAACAGCTGTTTGGTTTTAGGACATAGATTTATTGCACCGTTGAAATAAATACAGCTATAAAGAAAAATTGATAGGTACTGTATATTTTTGCAACATTTTGGAAATAAGTTTAATCGATAAGTGAGGATACTTCACTATAATTTTTAGAATTCCAACTACAAAATTAACAATTTTATTAAACATAATGTTAAAAATTTTAAGAATAATCTTAAATATCTAGATAAAATTAAAAATGTTAAAAAATTAAAAGAGTTCTATATTTTCACGAAAAGTTCATGTAATAATTAGACACCAATAACTATACCCATTAAAATTTTCACGTCTCTACTTTCAATATTGCCCGATCATTAAATTATCGTAAAATATAGAAATTATGTTATAATAAATTCAGAAAGTTTATAATCTCTAAACAAACACAATATTAATTGCATAATATAATAATTAAAAATTAATATTACCTATGTAAAATTTAAAATTTTATTAAAAACTACAAAAATTAAATAAATAAATTTACAGATCGAATATTATATTAAGTTTTATATTTCATTCATATTTTCTTTAAAATTATTATATTTAACAAATGTAATAAATATAGGTAATACACAGGGAAATTATTATCTTTTATTTAAAATATTATTAATACTATCTTTATATAATTTCTTCACTTACCTTTATTATAATGTCCAGCACGGAATTTGCATTTCCTTAGCAGTTGACGATTGTTGAATTGACGTGTACTTTCATACGTGATTGAATTATATTTTGACTCATTTTCGACTATTCATTTATTTATAAACTTGCAACTACGTTAAAATAAATAAAATGTTAAATAAAATAAGTATAACAAAAAAATGTTTACACGAGTATATATAAAAATAATAATAAAATAAAATATAAGCGTCGCAAATTTTTAAGAAATATTATAATAATTATATGATGTCCATCGCCATAGAGTATAAATGTATAATAGATGTAGAATACTATAATGTAGCTAAACGCTAACCGCGGTTGATGTGTTTGATGTCATGGAATAATAATAATTATTGTTTTATTGAAATAAATAATAATAATAATCCATAGAACATACATTATTAATTTTAAATATGGATAAAAAAAATTGAGACTGGAGATTTTTGTAACTTTTTTAAATTACGTTAATAAGCAATATATGTTATTATGCTTCAATAAAAGACCTTAAAACTCAAAATTGCCAATTTTATAAAACATATGGTAAAAATATTGAGAAATTAAAAAAAGCCATACAAAATATAGGTTTTCGTGTTTTCGATTACATTTTACATTGTAAAATATATTGTATATTAAGTATATTTACATATTACTTAACATCATATCAAAATATTAGAAAAATCCCTAGTCTCAATTTTTTTTATAGTTTAAAGTTTTTTTATAGTTTAAAGTTGATATTTTTAGTTTAAACGAAAACCTTAGAATCCTTACGAGTATTATTCTTATTATTTCTCAATAATTTTACCATAAAAATTGATAGAAAAGCCAAAAAATTTGGGAAATGTTTGAAGTAAAATTGTTCTATCAATTTTTCTAAATATGTAAATAACTGTGAAATGTGTTATCCAATGCAATTTAATAGAAAAATAAAACAATAAATTAAGGGTAAAGATAATAATTATATAATACATAGTAACTGTAATGATTGAAGATTGAACACACTTTAAGTACATATAAACAATTTTACTTGTCTAAAAGCATTAATAAGTCTATCATATCATATGAAGTCCGTACATTTAAAATGATTATATTACGTATAATGAATTCAGAAAGTCTAAACGAACACATTATTTTATTACATAATGATGTAAGAATTAAAAATTAATATTACCTAACCATGTAAAATTTAAAATTATAAACTACAAAAATTAAATAAATCAATTTACAAATTGAATATTATATTTAGTTTTATATTTGTAGGTACATATTATTTTATTCGCATTTTCTTTCAAATTATTATATTTAACAATTATAATACCTATTACCTATAATACAATAAATATATACCTACCTAAGTACCTACTAGTGTACAGCGAAATTATTATCTTTTATTTAAAATATATCCGTCTTATTAAAAATATTATTATTAATACTGTCTTTGTATAATTTCTTCCCTTACCTTTATTGGGATGTCCATCACGGAATTTTCATTTCCTCAGCATTTGACGATTGTTCAATTGACGAGTATTGTAATAAATTAATTACATTTTGGCTCATTTTCAGATATTTATAAACTTGCAACTACGTTAAAATAAAACTAAAATGTAAAAAATGTATTACAATAAATTGTTTACACGAGTATACTCGTATATATAAAAAAAAATATTGAAATAAAATATAAGCCTTGAAAATTTTTAAAAAATATTATAACAATTTTATAATGTTCCATCGACATAGAGTATAATAGATGTAAAATACTATAACGTAGCTAAACAGCTGATTGATCTGGTGACATGGAATATAATGGTATTATTGAAATAAATAAAAATAATAAGATTCCATACATACGAGTATATTATTATAGAAAATAGATTATCGATTGTACCGATGTAATCGATGAGAACTGGAGAATTATCATCTGATGAGCCAACAATTGACAATATTCAAAATTTCAAAATTAACACTTATTTTACAATTCTTGATATTGTATTAACGCAAATATCAGAACGGTTTAATGATCATTCTCTACCATTATTTAAGGATTTGGCACTGTTTTCTCATTAGAGACTTAAAGAGGTAGCCAAAACAGCTTGTATCTCAGACGATGCATTCAATGGATTTTGTGATGTTTATGGTCAATTAGTTGAGTTGTATTCATTAAGAAAAGAATATATTCAATTTTCTAGTTATTATTCTCAATTTGATAAAATAAAAATTATCCCACAAAAACTACATGATAATGATACATTGTTAAGTGAGTCTGAAGAAGAAATCGAAGAAAGTGATGAAGAGCATAGTGTCCTCCATGAAAATAAAAAAAAAGAAAATTGTGGGTCGATAGAAGATATTTTTAATATATGTCGTTCATTTGGATTGAAAGAAGTTTTTCCTTATTTGTATACTGCTTTAAGTATAGCTGTGACCTTACCGCGGTATCCAGCGCCTCTCCAGAACGCGCTTTTTCAAAGCTTAAACTGATTAAAACATAACGATCGACTATGAACGAAGAAAGACTTGAAGCTTTGATGATAAGAGCTTGTGAGTTAAATGGGTCCATGGATTTTGAAACAATTACTAATAAGTTTGCATCTAATAGTTCTGTACTTACAAAATTACTTATAAAATTATATTATAATAATTATTTATTAATTTTAATGAAATTATTAAATTTATTTTTACTTTCTATTGTTTTTTTCATTGTAACTAGTAATTATTTATAAAGTAATCTCCTATATTATAAAGGTAATAATCTGTATTTATATAATTAATAGTTTTAATATTAGTAGTAATAAGTTTGTATATTTTCAAGGAATAAGTTAAAATGATAATTATTATGATTACCTACTATAACCATAGTTGATAGTTCAAACTTCTAGAGTATAAAATTTAAATTATTTTGGTAGGTGGGTGGGTCAAAAATAATTTAATTTTGCTCCACAAAAATGTATTAAACTCGGCGCCACTGAGTATACGCAAAAATACATCGTATTTGTAAAATGAAGTACCTATTCATTATATATGTAACTACTAACTAGATAATATTTATTATACTTACATAAAACAAAAATGCATATTGTCGTATCATTACGACAGTGGTCGCTAGTGAAGGATATTTTTATTAGAGTTGAGTCAAGCTATTGTTTGTAAGATTTATTCTAGTAGAGAAGTAAGGGGTTCTCAAATATTTTATTTAATATATTGTATATACCTACATATTATGTGGTATTGTGTTATACTATACATTAATAGACTTGTAGTCATTAAATTAAGTTTTATAAAATCAAATTTCCATTGTGCACGTGTCTGAATTATACTAGAAGACGTAAAACCATGTTATATATTATTATACTGCGTGTTTGTTAGTTGCAGTAGTTGGCATCTATCAACCGCAATGTGAATAAAGTATGAAATAAAATATTGACCAGGGATTCAAAAGTAAAAGGGTAGGTAACATCAGACACAGGGTACATAGTGCATTGATCGAACTTAGAGCTAGTTTCAATCATTTTGATAAGAATTGTACAGTTAAATTGGCTCCAGAAGTATTTAAATCATGCGTATATTATCATTGACTATATGGACATGGGAAAGGACAAACACGTACTCGTAAATAAATTATTTTTATAATTCAATAATTGTATTTTAATAAAATTTAAAGTGAAATTAATTTCTAACGTATCTTATAGCTGTTTGTAATCATAACAATACATGATATATTCATTATTTGAAGCTTTCTTGGATTTGAATTCTATATTTTTATTTTATATTTTTATGCTATTATTATTTCATTTTATAAAAATTCCAATTTTGGAATGTATATGTGTATTGTGTATATACTTATTAATTATTATACTTGCACATACACATGGGCGCCGTGAGGGGGTGCAAGGAGGTGCACTTGCACCCCCTTGGCTTGACAAAAAAAAATTTAAAAATTAAATTAAAAATATGAGATAAGGTTTCTAATTTTCTAAATGTATCTGATAAAATTTAAGAAAAAAAAGTATTACACGCGTTAAAAGATCTCCACGAGGACGCATTTCTTCGATATTTAAATACCTACCTATATTTAATATTATGTAAAATTATGAATATATATCGGTAATTTATATTTCTGTGATTTATTTTCCTCTTCTCGGGAGGATGTTGTTGTTACGCTGCATATAATGTTAAGATCGGTTTAAAACTAGTATTAAAATTAATTTCCCTGCTCGGATATTACAACTTAATTATGACTTATACGATTATATAAAAACGAACAATATTTTATATAAACGTGTTTTGCGGAAAATATCCGTGTGTTTGATTTTGTCTGATGTTTGGAAAACAGTTCCAAAACTTTTTAGATCACAATAAAAAAACATCATGGATATTTCCGCAATAAATATAAAATATAATAATAATATAGTTCAATCCACGAAAACCGAATCGTAAAAAATATTTTTATTAATAAGATAAAAAAGTTCGATGTGGGCATGTTACGGTTTAGAAGTGGTTCGTGATAAGCCGTTACCTCAGGTATGTCGGGGCCGGGGTTGGATTGGAATTGACGCTCGAGCACAGATATATAGAATAAACTATAAATAAGAAATTATTCTATATATCTGTGCGCTCGAGAGAGTCGGCTATCAACTCTGCTCGATCGATGGCCGGAAATATTAAGCCGTTTGGACCTATAAGTGGGTGAGAGGCTGGTCTTTTGTGAAGGAGACACTTGTTAAGTTTGTAAATAGAGCCGTCTAGGAGGTTATAGATTGTACATAATTTCCATAGATTGTACATAATTTCCATAGATT
>JAIUCT010000018.1:337547-365702 GCA_021307375.1 Tetraneura akinire | reverse complement strand
TATAGTTCAATGAGTTTATCATAGAAAAGAGATTAATATTTATTATTTAATATGATGCATATTGAATACAGTATTCAGTAGTTTAGTCTTTAGTGTTTACTGTGTTTAGTGTTACTATCAGAAATTTTGATTAGATTATGTTGATTATTGATTAAATGAAAATTTAAAATAAAAAATAGTAGAAATTATAATATAGGTACCTATGTGTAATGTATAACTTAATTATAAAATAAAAATGTTTAGCATTTAGTATATATTCCTATATTTTTTTCTACGTGTTTTTTAAATTTATTGACTTGATTTCAAATAATCAAATGAGAAAAGTATTTACGAATAACTAACCTAGTTTTAATTATACCTAATACCAAATATATTTATATAATTTTTGGTTTTCTCTACCTCTTTATATTTTTTATTTGTGTGTTATATCTTGTACTTACTATAGAATATTAGAATACGTAGTTCGTATTAATTAATAGTATTAATTGTTAATTATTAATTTTAACAAATAGTACCTATATTTTTTAATAAATAATGGAATGATATATGGTATAATGAATAATTTATATTGTATAACTGTATTAGCTCTATTAGGTATATTATAATAAATAAAAATATAATATTAAAAATTTTAAATAAAGAATTTAGTACCTTTTTTATTTTTTAGTGATGGATATAACATGTATGCCACCCCAATAAAATTTTGGCCATTATTGGGCCATCCCATTTGTATAATCCTAGCTACGTGCCTGATAATGGTTAATAACGATAATAATTTTTTGGATGAAGATACTCCTGTTAATGCACCATTAAGAGGAAAGTACAAAAAGTAAGTTTTTATTTTTTAGTGGATAATTGATATAAGTATAAAATAGTTATTTATTAAAAATAATATAATTTATATAATAAACTATAAAGTATACAAAAATTATTAATTTCAATTGAAATCGCTAACATTGGTTATAGGGTATATCGTATATAACATAATATTATTTTTATATAATAAGTACATAAAACTATATCTATTTACAGAAGCTTTGGTTATCATTCTCTTAGTCATAGAATGTCTGATGTATTTTCTGCGGTAATTGATTTATTAAAAGCTGACCAATTTAATCCAGTAAGAATTATATTATATCTATATAAATAAAAATATATATTATTATTTCTTGCCAGATCTATTTAACAAATTTATAAAATAAAAAATATACTTATATAGTACCTATTTAAAAACATTAATTTAAGTATTTAGTATTTATTAATATACTATATATGCCTACCTAATAAAATATAATATGTTATTAAGTAATAGGTATATAATATTATGTATAATGTATATAGTTAAATGTCATTAAGTAATTAATAATTATTCAAAACATTTATTTTTAACATCATAATTATTTATTATTTTTATTGCATTAAAAGGAAGTCGATTATGTTATAGAAGAATTAAAATTATTACTTACTGAAATATTAGACAATAAGTTATTACGAAGAATTGACGGAACTTCAAAATTATCATTATTATGGAATGAAATAATAGATTTAAAAATGAATACAGAGTCTTCTCTAACGTGGTTTGATACAGAATGGCTTTTTACTGAAAATTATTTATATATACGAATTAATGAGATATTTGAAAAAACGTACGTATTCATATTATAATTTAGAATGTCTAATAATATAACTAAAATAATTTATATCTGTCAACAGGAAGACAATGCAAAAATATGATCCATTTAAACAACTGAAAATTAAAGCTTTTGATGAATCTGAAAAAACTATGATAGCCATAGCAGAATTTTTAAATTTTAAATTTTTGAAAAAGGAATTAGACAAAAGTCAGTTAAAAATACTTTTTTTACAAATATTAAAGGTATACCTATTGTATTAAATTTTATCGTAATCTATAATATGGTATTTACATTAGTTCATACTTTCATAGTATTTTATATATCAAGGTATAATGGCAATAAGTTGATATTCTCTACTATTATCATTAGTTTAATTATTTTATTTAGCTTAACACTTAATGAAAGATTAAGTTATGCTTATAATATTGTTGACCAGTCATCTTTGTCTGAGTAAAAAAAAAGATCCTCCTTCATCATTTATATCTATATCAAATCTAAAGAAATAATTCATTCTAAAATAATAAAATTCTAGTAAATGTAGTTGGAAAATGTTGAGGAAAATGTATTGTCATAAATAGGTAATGTTTGACTGTACAATGTTAATTATAATAACTATTATTTCTACAGTAACAGTTAAAGAACCTCAATAAGAATAAACTGTATTTTTCTTCCAAGTACACTACCTACATTAAAAAAACTAATTAATAATTCATTTTTAATTATTTATATATATATATTTTAGATTAGTTTATGGGGAAATAGATTTGATTTATCTCTTAATATTGGAAAATCAAAAAGTATTACTGAAGATCCTTTAGAAGCTATTGAATCTTTAAACAAATATATTTTGGCCGATCATTCAGAAGAAATTTGGAATGTATTGAATGATTCAAATAATAAAACATCCAAGATAATTGGTAAAACAAATAATTATTATTAATGTTTTAAGAAAATATTTCTTTGTTCATAAAAATAAAAAAAAAAAAAAACAAATTAGTATTTCCAAATATGTATTATATTTTTATATAGAGTAAGTAATTTAATAAAATAATAAAACAATTGGTAAAAATAGTATTAAATTAATTAAGTGTAAATATTCTATACAATAATTAATCTGATTGGCTTTTAAAACATATTTATACACATTGTGCCATAAGAGTTTAACAATTTTATATTATTTATTTATAAATATTAAATTTATAATTTGCTGATAGTCTATATAAATATGAAAACTGAAATAACTATAAATATCCATATTTTATATTATATTTAATCTAATTACCTATATTCAATTTTTTATTACAATTATTTTTAGATATTATAATGGACAATTCAGCTTATGAACTATTTACTGATTTGTGTTTGGCTGATTTTTTTATTACTTATGGAATAGCTGATACTGTTGTTTTTCATGGAAAAATTATACCTTGGTATGTGTCAGATGTGACAAAAGAGGATTTTGAACAATTTTTAAATCGATTAGAAAAAGAATGTACATCAAATGCTCTTCAAAAAATTGGAGCTAGATGGAATAATTATTATAAAACTGGTAAATATAATATTATAAAGATAAAATATATTTTGTACACAAATTTAAAGTTTAAACTTATATATTATAATTTTTTATTTTAACATAGGTAAATTTGTAATTGAATGTGAAATTTTTTGGACTTTACCATATAGTTATTCTGAAATGGCTACTAAATGTTCAGAGTTGTATAGCAAATTAGCTTGTTCTCAATTATTAATATTTAAAGGTAAGTAATATGCATTGATTTTATAATATATATTTTATATATTGTATATTATAAAATCAATGTAAATAAAAATATATTAATTAATTATTATTATAATATAATGTATAGTATTTATATTTTATTATATTCCAAAATTTACACCGAGTTTTTTTTAATTTAATTTTTTTTTTTTAGGTGATTTAAATTACAGAAAGTTAATAGGTGATATTAATTGGTTACCATCAACTACATTTAAGAGTGCTTTACGTGAATTTCAACCAACAGCAGTTGTGGCTTTACGTACATTGAAATGTGACTGTGTATGTGGACTTAATTCTAATTTTGAAACCATTATTAAAAATGAAACTGATAATAATTATCTTTCTTCTACTAATTATTGGCAAGTTAGTGGC
The DNA here is from genome assembly GCA_021307375.1 of Tetraneura akinire. Classification (NCBI taxonomy): domain Eukaryota; kingdom Metazoa; phylum Arthropoda; class Insecta; order Hemiptera; family Aphididae; genus Tetraneura; species Tetraneura akinire. The sequence goes on along the minus strand of JAIUCT010000018.1, from coordinate 361,919 downwards.
AAATACGCTGTAGTGCATTTAAGTAAATAACAGTTATGGGAATAGGGTATTTATAATTACAATCAAATTATTGATAGTATAAAAGTTAATTTTTTGTTATTTCCTTATATTTTGTAAATTGGTTTTGTTTAAAAACAAAATAATTTGTAAATTTGTTATTTTGTTATTTATTAACTTTATTATACTTTCATTATTATTATTATAATTATTCTGTGTTTTATTAAAAATCAAAATATATTTTGGTAATTGTATTGTCTTATTATACGAGTAGCTAAAAAATTTGATAATAAAATAATATCTTTAATATTTGTATCGTATATTGATTCGTATATTAATAAACTGTAACAATTTATTCAATAATTGTTGGGTTCACTTTTGTCTTTTACAATATTTATAAAATCTTTTTTTTATTTAATGATTTCTAAATGATTAATTGTTAAATAATGTAGTATAGTATATTGCCAAGTTATTTAGATTCCTATGTGCCATAACCAATGCTGTAATTAGAGTCGTTGATGCCTGTGTACAAACTAAAGTTTGATAACTTATAACTAATCGTTATATTATATTATAAAATATAATATAATTGTCGTATTATCTTATATAAGTACTTACCTAAGGATTGTATAACAATTAAAAATAGAGGGGTACATTAAATTGTTTGTAAACATTTATTTATTTTACTGATCGTTATATTATATTATAAAATATAATATGAATAGTCGTATTATCTTATATAATATTTGTATTTATTACGGTAATAAAATAGCATTTAAAAATAATTACAGATTATACAGATCATATAGTGATAAAAAAATAATGTTTTAACTGTCAAACACTATGACCTAGACTTGACGGTTAATTCGGTATACCATCTATTATAGGTATTGTATAAAATAATGAGTATGTATTGCTTCATAAATAATTTTTAAAATTTTTATTTTGTTTTATACAAGATAAAACAAACTATACAGTTTTATAAGTACTTACCTAAGGATTGTATAACAATTAAAAATAGAAGGGTACATTAAATTTTTTGAGGTAAATAGATGTCATTTAAGTATGATTAACTTAACAAGAAAACAAAATAAAAATTTTAAAAATTATTTATGAAGCAATACATACTCATTATTTTATACAATACCTATAATAGACGGTATACCGAATTAACCGTCAGTCTAGGTCATAGTGTTTGACAGTTAAAACATTATTTTTTTATCACTATATGATCTGTATAATCTGTCATTATTTTTAAACGCTATTTTATTAATTTTTAATTTATATTAAATACCTTATAGGTAGGTATATATTAATAATTTAAATGGGAAATGTTAAAATATTTTGGGGTCAGGAATATAGCCTCCCCTAATTGTTTAATTGTAGTTATGCTCATCATAGCATTATATGTAACTGTAGGTCCGTAGCATAATATAATATAATCACAAATATACAAAATATATCTGTGAATATAATATAATATATTAATCTCCATAGATACGTTTTTTTGTTTTATAATATTACGTTCACAAATATCCCAATCACAATTGATTATAATATATAATTGGTTGTATGTGTAATGAATAGTTTATAGTGATGAGTGGCCCATTATGATTTATATTGTGATTTATGACTAGTATTTGTATGTTGTATATATTTGTTGACCCAAATTTACTTTAAAACTTTAGAATTGGTCAAATGTATACTTGTTTTTCCCCCCCTCCCCCAAATGATGCCCATGAATACGTCTACAAGTGACATGCGAGGTGTGAGGATACTACAATAAAATTTTCACACTTTAAAACACAAAATTGTCAATTTTATCAAACATAGAGATAAAAATGAGAATTTTAGGAAATTTTCAAAGTTTTATATTTTTACGAAAAATTAATGTCAGTTACAAATTTATAACATAAATGTCCAATTAAATTTTCGATATTGCCTGAGTGAACGTGAAATATTGAAATCGTCAAAATTTCAGTTTCCATGAAGAATATTGTATATTTGTCATTTTTACGTAGTTTTTCCTACAGGAACGGGATAAGTTCAATTTTGAAAAATTCGAAAAATTTTAATGACCTAAATCCTAAATGCTAATATACCAATTGGATCAATGGATCATTATTTCATTAAGTGTTTATATAGAATATAGAAACTGAAAGAAAGACAGACAGACATCATTAATCATTGTAAAACCAATACGAATAGTAAATAGAAAATAGTTGTAGTTACTAGTTTGTAGATATTCTTGGATTGGCTAGTTAGTAGTTGGTTGTTGGCTCAGAATCTAAAATAAAGAATGATTTTAGTTTTATGTAGATTTGGCGCCATCTATTATCATTAAATAAATTTATTAACATAAATTTTTTTTGATATACACATAACCTCTCAATATTTATAACATCTTTGTATTAACTTCTGTTACGCATGCGTATGTTCTTGTCGGTAATTTTTCTATTCGCCCTCGCCATTACCATTACGTGACGGTATCTTTCTTTTTCAAACCACGTTGGAGTTGATTTTTATTATTTCATTTTATTTTTAAAATATATAGGTAAATATTCCTTTAAGAATTATAAATTGCAATTAACTTGACATGGCTGTCGGTAAGAATAAGGGGCTGTCAAAAGGCGGCAAGAAAGGTTTAAAAAAAAAGATGTGAGTACTGTACATAGCATTTTCTAATTATTTTTTAGTCTAATGACATATTTTAATGTATTTACTATGAACAAATTTATTTCATGTTTAGCGTTGACCCGTTTACACGTAAAGATTGGTACAATGTTCGTGCTCCGTGCATGTTTACAAACCGTGATGTTGGTAAAACACTCGTCAATCGTACACAAGGAACAAGTAAGTAGTTTATTGTTATTTTCTATTACATTTTACATAATGTTCATAAAATCTCATTTTGAAGATCATAATAACATTTATGTATGTATGTATAGTGTATTATAATAGTAAAACAAAAACCATTAAGAAAATATAAATTTAAAAAAATCTTGTTGGAGAGATTAAAAATGAATTGAGTTCTTATAATGTCTATTAAAACATCAAATGATATTTAAAACAAAAGTATAAATTTTTTATTTTAGAAATTATCAATATAAACTTACAATAACTAAATAACAAACTTACAATATAATATTTGTATTTAACTGATAAAAATTGTGATATATCTTAATACTAATACTATTACTATAACAGTATATTTATATATTATAAAGTTTGTTCCAACACAAAATTTGAGACTAGTAAATTGCTGCACATGCACAAACGTAAATTAATTGTTGATTCAGAATTTTGTAGAAACAACATTTTTATTTGACTATTTTTTTCAAAAGCTTCATGTAGCCATAAACGTAAGATAGATCACCTTGATGCTTGGTCCCTCTCCTATGGTACGGGTAAAAACTAAGGTCATCCCATTGCTGGTGGTTCAACGACAATCCTGGACTATGCTAAGCGTGGGTCCTGTGCCACTATAGCCTGATTAAAGTGCATAGTGCTTACTTCAGGTCTATTAGTGAGTTTTATGGGATAACGCAACAAAATATAAGGATACTCATATTCATCGTTGCGGATCAGTATTATATGTTTGAACTGTCAAACTGTTTGAGTTTGCATTTTTAGTATGTGGGAATAGTAAACTTTACTCTGTATGCTCTTGGCAGTTTTATAATAGTTTGACAATATGTTGGAATAAATCTTAAAATATAACAATTGCTAACTTACACTAAATTTTTTATTTTTAACAAAAAATAACAAGTATTTAAAATAATTTAGTGAAGTTTTATTAATAAATTAGAAGTATGGATAAAGAAAAGTTTTTTTTCTATAGAAATTGCATCTGAAGGTCTAAAACACCGTGTCTTTGAAGTATCTCTTGCTGATTTACAAGAAGATGATGGTGCTGAAAGGAGTTTCCGTAAATTCAAATTAATTGCTGAAGATGTTAAAGGCAGAAATGTTTTAACAAATTTCCATGGAATGGATCTTACTACTGACAAATTACGTTCAATGGTAAAGAAATGGCAAACTCTTATTGAAGCTAATGTTGATGTAAAAACCACTGATGGATATTTATTACGTGTCTTTTGTATTGGATTTACATCAAAAGACCAATCATCTACAAGAAAGACATGTTATGCTCAACATACTCAGGTATATACAAATTTTTTTTTAAGATTGATTTGTAATAATTTATGCACTATATATTTCTTAATTATATATAAAAATATAATAAATGTATATGTGTACTTAGGTAAGAGCTATTAGAAAGAAAATGGTAGAAACTATTACTGAGGAAATAGTTAAATCAGACTTGAAAGAAGTAGTAAATAAACTACGACCTGATTCAATTGCTAAGGAAATTGAGAAGAAATGCCAAAGTATCTATCCATTGCATGATGTTTTTATTCGCAAGGTATTTTATTTAGTTTTTTTACCACCACCTGATTACAATTAATTTTTTATTTTTCTAGGTCAAGGTTTTAAAGAAACCACGCATGGATATTGGTAAACTGATGGAATTCCACAGTGATGAAGGTGTGACAACAGTTATTGATGAAGAAACGGGTGTCCAAGTAGACAGACCTGAAGGTTATGAACCTCCAGTTCAGGAATCTGTTTAAGCCATAATGGATTTTTCTAAATAAAACTTTTCAAGTTCTATTCTGTTGTTTTTATTTTAAAAAACTGTTTAACAAGACTTACTAAAATCTTTGAAAATCAATTTTGTAATAATTGTATTTTTTATAAAAATGAAATAGTAATAATTGTATTCTTAAAAAACTCAAAACTTAAATTATTTGATAAACATAAAAAATTAAAATGAGATATTATGAACCCTGATTTTCAAAGTCGAACCGAACTCGAATTATCAAGTTTTGAAATTTTAATGAACCTGAACTAAACTGAACATTAAAAACTTTAAATAAGCTAAATCAATTTTCTATATTATAGTATTTCTACTAATAAAATAATAAAACATGACACTTGTCCTAATAATGTAATTTGTGATATAATCATTTTAGATTCTGAGCGAAGCAAAGAATGTATTGGTTTTACAATTTTTTTTTGTTTTTTTTTTTTTTTTTTTTTTTATGTCTAGATACTTGTACTACCCGAACTAATAAATAAATAGCATATATTTTTGGTTAGAAAGAGGATGTAGTTGGTACTTTATTTAGGTCATTTTTCGAATTCCTCAAAATTGACCCTAAGCGGTAGAAAAAACAGCATTGTTCATAAAAACTGAAACTTTGATGAATTTGATTTCAATATTTTGATGATGTGCAATTTGGAAGTTAGAGACTTAAAAATTTTTTGGGTGTTCACATGGCTACTATATTTGTTTGGTAAATTTTTGAAATCTCTTCGTTAATTTTTTTGATTTGACAACATAATATCAAGTATTCATTTATGTACTATATCTATACCTATATATTGGTCATTGGTCTCTATATGTATGATGATAAAATTTTGCTCTTTAAATATTTAATAAAAAATGTCAAAATTTTAATCAATGCTTACATTATCTGACTGAACTTCGCTCAGAATTGTTTTTTAATACAATGGTTTATTATTGCATTAAATTCTAATTAAAATTAAACACTATGATTTGCACGCCTATATCCCTGCGGCAGGAGTATCGGCTTTTATTTTTTCAAATTATATTTCATACTTTACTATGAGGAAATGATATGGGTTTTTATAAGATACTAAGTTAATTCTAATTATGTCTATTTGGTATAGATATTATAAATATTTAATTTGTATTTCATAATAATTAAACTTTTAAGCAGGCTTTTAAAAAATGGAAGATTAAATTTTCAAATCGAATTATAAGTATTTGGTTTGTAACGTAACTAATTTAGATATTTTTTTTCTTTATAAGTTAAATCCAGTAGCATTCAAGGTATCAAGGTGTGCATTAATACCCAAATATATAATATATAAGCAATAATCATGAAGATTATTAATGTACACGTTTTAAATAAAAGTAATCGTTAAAATATTTTTCAACATTTTTTATCTAAAGATGTTTGACAATGTCAAATTGACATATATATTACATATAGTAATATCATCTTAATTTTTTGTTTTTAACATCATATTAGCATTAAATACATGAACGTGTTACACTGGTGTTATTTTCAATTAAGTACTGTTGATTATTACAATTAACTTATAAAAGGATTTTTTTAAATTTTTTAAAACCACTGATTTAGATGTATACAAGTGAAAATTTAAATGGTGTACTTTATGAGAGTTATGTTTAGATTTTTTGGAATCATTACATATATACATTTAATTCATGCCTATTACCATTGATTATAGAATAGAATATTTTATATAATGGTTTATAAATAAAATTAGTATTATAAGTTAATATTAATACATTCAATGGAGTCATTTGGGTATGCTGTATCTGTCCGGGGGTATAAAAAAAATTATATATATATATTATTTCATCATGAAAAAATTAAGAACGTGTTCATAATATTTTATGTCAATGAAAATGTTTCAATAATTTTAATAGTCTGTATTTCTGTAAATACTAAAATTAAATAATACAAGATTTGAGTTTTTGAAATTGTACTTTGTACATAAACAGGAAGTGATTCCAGTTGAGCTGTAACACAACAATAGGTTTATGGCTGTTAATTATAAAGGTCTATTCACACATATCCGATCCGGGTCCGTTCCGTTTTGTATCCGGTCCGATATTTTTGTTATAGTAACAAATAATAAAATGTATATAGTTTAGTACATTCTGTTATTCTTTGTAATTGTAGAAGACGGACATTGGACCTATTGTGGTTTTAGTTATATAACATGAGTGAATTTAATGAAGATGAACGAACTACTTTCTGATAGCTCTATTAATTTTTTACTATCCATAATGAAAATAATATCAATGTGCTTTTGTCAGCTGTGTAACGTAAAGTCATAAACTAATGAAACACGATCATTATAAACTAAAACTAAAATCGAAAATAAAATTGTGGATGCCACTATGCCAGTTCATACATGTCAGTTACGGCAGAGTTCCGTGTTTAATCGTCCAAGCCCGAACGAAAAATCGATCACCGATAATATTTTTATATTGTCATTTGCCACTATCACGAAAAACAGAAAAATACAAAAATAATATATAAAATATTTGTTAATTAATAATTCATATAACGCCAGCAGCTCTTGGCAACTTGTATAAATATAATATTAGTAGCCGAATATTCCTATACCATGGGCTATCTATACAATCAATGCTATTTATTTACCTATGAACAGTATGAGCTTTGATTTCATATAATGAATGCGATTATTTAATATTAGATAATCTTAAAGAAAACTATCTACTTATTGATAATATATAAATAGTTTCTACTACACATAATATGAAAATTGAATATTATATTTAAAAATTTTCATTTATACATAATTATTAATATTATAAAATAATATAGTGTAGAAATCTGTGATTAAAATGTTCAATCTAAACTTTAGTGTGCCCATTTTATAAAGATTAATTGAATTTTTAAATTTAGGTGATAAACGACAATTCATATTTTATAATAATATGATACCTAGCTCATTAGCTCAACATCTAACTACAGGTGTAAGGTGTAAGTATTTCTCGACAGAATAAGTGACGTCTTGTTGAAGGTTGATAATCATAATATAGAATATAGATATTTATAGAGCATAAGCGACAAAAAACATTTTATCAAATCATAGGTACCTATACTTGACACTTAATTACTTAATAATTATAACTTAATACTTATAAGCTTATAATTATAACTAATGTAAATATGACAAAAATATAGGTAGGTAGGTACATAAGAAATTGAAGACAATTTGAAAACTTCTTTAAAAGTTGAAATAAAGTTGAAAATTGAATACGGGTAACATAAAAACATTTTTTTGCACTCTTGAAAACATTAAAAAACGTTGCTTAGTACTTTTTGTCATTGAGTACCCTAAATAATTTTTTTAAATACCTACTACAAAATGTACTATAACGGGTTTACTATCAAACATTTTTAGCCTCCTTGTCAAGATTCTCATAGGGGTGTAGCTTCGTATATTGTATACCTATATGGATATATTATAGAAATATAGATAATACTATATAGGTAGTTTTTATAATATGTATATAATATTATAATATTTTTATAATTGTATAAGTATTTTAATATGAATTAGAATTTAAAGTAAACATATATTTTGCGATTAAAATTATTTTATTTTTTTATCTTCATTTTATTGTTTGAACCGTATGTTGTAGCTTGTAGGCAATTAGGTTCCTTTGTCCTATATTATTGTTGTTGTTGTTTAATTACTTTATGTTTACCTAATATTATATTGACAATTGACTAATAAGATTAATTTACATTTAATATTATTGTCTATTGTCTATTGTATAGAATAATAAAACTTTACCTATTGACTATTATTATTGTCTATTCTATATTATTGTATTACCTAAATAGTTTAACTAAAAATATTTTAATTATATCATTTTATATTTTTTGTAAATATATATATTATTATTTATATCTAACCTGACATTAGCTTAATTTTAAATATTTTTAATGTCCACGGCACAGACCTGTGATGTGATGGGGAAGGTTGGGGATTAATCCCCCCCCATAATTATTCATTTAAAACGTGGGCGAAGGGGCCTATTACAGCTATATTTGTTCAGTTCAATCTTCATTGTCATACAATATTATGTTATGATTCAGAGAAAATAATGATTAATAAAATTTCTTAAATTATAATATGGTGCATTCATGATTCATACAATCATACCCTGGTGATATTATTTTGATCTATAAGGATTAAGTATAAAGTATAATATGAATATATCAATATCATGGACAATGTTATGGACATTACTTTATACCTACCTTATAGAGTTATACGTTTATGATGGGCATGTTAAATGATTATCTCTCTCACACTGGAAGTTGAGTGACCTCTATCAGTTATGTTGTTTTCATATTATTATTTGTAATCTGGTTATGATAACGAACATGTTGTCATGTTATAAATTATAACAGTATAATACATATTACCTATCCTGTTCCTGTTGTTTAAAATATAAAATTAATTTTGGTCTTTCAAACAGAAAACGTAATAAAAGCATACAAATTATTGTAATTTATAAATGATGTATCACGTACTTGAGCAATTTATTATTAAAAAAAAAAAAATATTTACATACTTACCTATATAGATATTTCTTATTAAAATTCACAGCTATAAGAAATGTTAAAATTTTAATTTTAAACTTTTGCAATTATTAGTTATTATTATTCGAGGTTATTTGAGAATGAGAATTTAATCATTTATAGTAATTTTGATTTAATTTTTTTTTAAATAAAATGTAGACAAAGAAACTATATTATTACATAAAATGTTAAAATTGTAAAAAAAAAATAATACGAAAAAATACCTAAATTATATAATACATATAATGTTTAATATTTACTGTAGAATATAATATAATAATATAAACTAGACACATCATAGAATTTATAATTACCTATTTCAACTATTAATATTATAATTATAATATTTTTATTAAATATTACTTTTTTAATAATAAATAATACTTTTAATATTATTATTAAATAATAAAATAATTTTTTAAATATTTTATTAATTTAATTTATTTCATAATATTATATAAACTTAACTTTAATTAAAAGTATTTAATAACAAAAATAAAATATATAATCCGTACAATTAAAAATAATTTTAATTTATAATATTATCTATGTACCTATTATAATTAATTAATATATATTTTCCTTATTTATGTATTGACACACTGAGTCAGATACATTGAGTCACTGACACATATATACCTATAGTATGTGAACACCAACTATTAATTACATTACACAAAGTGATTTTACAACATTTAATTAAAATTTATAATATAATTACACTGTAAAGTAAATACTTATATGTATACCTACCTAATTTTATTTATAAAATGCTAAAAATTGCATGATAGTAATATTTAATAAAATAAATAACAATAAATTTTATTATCGATTACAATAGTAGGTACGAAATATTTTTTGAATAAAAATATTGTTATGAATTTAATTCCATCAAGTGGGTGTCCAAATTTTTTATGCGATGTAGATGAAAATTTAGAAATGAAATTCTGTTTCCCGAAATGCATAACATTTTGTCCATTTCGCGAAAATCATATTATATAGATATGACATAATATTAATAAATATATTAATATATATAATTATAAAAAATACAAATCCCTATTCCCTATTATATATCGGCATTGATTTTATAATTTTATAAATTGGTAATGATTTAATTTGTTAATTAATTATACATAATACATTGATTATTTACATACCTATAGGTAACAGGTAAGTACCTATATACGATATACCTAATGTTAAATGGTAGGTACTATTTAATATTTAGGGTATAAATTGTATAAAATTTTAATATTTATTAGACATTTTTTATATTAAATACCTACAAAAATTAAAAATATATATTATAGTTATCAGTTATGTATTTATATAGTGTACACACATAACGGAACCATATTATGATGCTTATACCTTGTACTATATATATATATATATATTACATTCTTTACATATGTCATAATGTATTCAGTATTCACTGCATAATACGATCATTGGTTCAAAAAGTAGTTCGGAGTAAAACTATAAAATAAATGATGTGCACAGTGCACCCAGTGCATTTAAAATTTTTATCACCTAGATGTTATATTATTTTACCGTTTATCCGTAAGAACCAAGAATCAAGAATATATGATGTAAAATTGTAAAGTAAATACTATCGAATACCAATTAATATTTATCATTTATTCATTTCGGTTTTCGAGAGATCATCAAAGAATAAATTATATTTATAATATGTTATAATATAATTTATATTTCATTGAGATTTATTAATTAATATACTCGTACAGGACTTTAACGTTCGATAAAGTGACTAACGACTAACGAGTGCTGATTGTAGACTATATAGTTAATAATAGAAATAAAGTATTATAAATTATTAATTTTCTCATTTCAGAAATCGAAATGACATTGTTTGTAATTTCAGTCTACCATAAAATTCGATGGGTTTAAATGTGATTCTTAAATTCTTCAGTTCGATTAGTTGTGAATAAATCTTTAAATACAAGTAATGTGGTTTTTTTTATATAATGTATAAATAATAAATATTGTATATGTTTGTAGTATTTTGATATAAATTATAATGTAAGGTTAGTAATATTTAAATATTAGTGTCAAATCTAAAACGAAGATGATATGCAAACAATACTATACATTATACGGATTCTAAATCCAAATGAATCCTAAGAATGTCGAACGGTTAAAGTTATTATTTATAGTACATACTCATATAAGTATTAACATTTAACAGTATTACACATTAACATTCAAAATCCAAATCTAAAGTTTAATAACCCTTCGAGAAACTACAGACGCCATGTTTAATAATTTTTTTCCCTCCGCACGTGAAACCAGTGCAGCCCGCTTCATGTTTTTATCGTATTGTGTCGTCACTATTGGCATTATAATGAAAATGGTCTTTATTTTTTTATTCCAAGTTTTATCTTTCGAAACTTTTAATTTAAAATTTATATGAAAATATAATATTATGTTTCTATTTTTTCAAATAACTTATGATGTATAATATTTATTATTTTGTTTTTGATAATTGAATTAATAAAATATTGGAGATAATATTAACAAGTATAACGTATAAGTAAGTAAAATGTAAAAATGTTTATTGTGGTTAACAAAAAAAAAAAAATTCAAATACTATCATGGAATAGAAAAATTGCCATTTTCCAAATCCCATATTTCATACGATGTGTTTGTTCACAAGTCAAATTTTATGTTTTTATATTTAATTCTCAATTTAATACCCTTGTCTTTTAACAAATTATTAAATACATAAGGTTTTTATAAATGTCCGTTACGTTCTTTTTTGTTAGCATATATGTAGTACTATTCATTACATGCCCAAGTCATTCGTTTGTTACTTTACTAATGTCTAATAGTTTAAGTTAGTTTTTTTTTTCAAAGGAAATATGGCTAACGATAATTTGGAAGATTTGAAAAATTGTAAGCGACCAGCTCCGTCTACAAATTCTGAAATAATGGATATCGATGATCTTATTCAAGAAAATGGTAATCATTAAATCTATTTCACACTTAAAAATTTAAAAATTCATAGAAATTAATTAATATTTTTGAATAAATTAGGTATAAATTCTCATGATACATATTATTTTTGTTTAAATATTCTTCTCATTTTATATATTATTACAATATGTTAATCTATAAAAAATTATATTTTTATATACCTATTTAATTTTTAATAAAAACATGGGTATTTGATTCTAAACTATTGTATATCTTTTGTAATGAATCAAGGATCTTTAAAAGGTCATTAACTATGGAATTTGTAGTCTTATTCCATTCTTTAATGTTCTATAATATGATAATAAATATACAATTTTTTTTAGCTGAAAAAATAAGAGTTGGCCGTGATTTTCAAGCTATAATTCCAAAATTATCAGTTCTTCCAAGTATGTTTTGTTTATTAATATTTACTTTTTTTTTTTTTTTTATTAAAAAAATACATCTACAATTTATACAATTTTTGTACAATAATTAGATTTGATAAAAAAAAAAAAAAGAAAAGAATATAATTGACGGCGAATATTAAGATTGGGAAGTTATCCATTGATAACACCCAGCATGTGTGTTAGTTATTGACTAATGATTATGAATGTAAAAGATCCCTACACCATTTTCTTTTTAGTCTTCGTCGAGGGTTATCGGGTAGTGTTTTAGATGATAATTTTTTAATTAGAGGATTAGCGTGATTGGAGGTTATTATGAAATCTGGTGTAGTATGTTTTAGAGATTTGATTTAATGTTTGAATTTTTAAGTCTTTATGGAGGATGGAGTTAGTTATGTACCAAGGAGCAGAAGAAACTAGATGGATACAGATGGACTGGAAGGCCTGAGTTGATCTTGTGTTGGAGGGTTTTGCGGTTCCCCATAATTGAATGCCGTATGTCCATAGCGGCCTGAGTAGAGACTTGTAAATTAGTAATTTGGTGTCAATGTTCATTTTAGATCTCAATAATGGTCTTGGGAGGTGTAGACGGGAATTAAGGGCTTTTAATTTATTAACTATGAGAGGATTCCAGGTTAGTTTACTGTCAAGGGTAAGACCAAGGTATTTTACTTGTGTGCGAGTGGATATTGGAATGTTGTTCATTAAAACTTCAGAACAAGTTTGTTTTTTTAAGGCAAATGTTATGAAGGAGGACTTGGATTCGTTGATCTTGATTTTCCACCTCTTTGTCCAAAGGTGAATAATATTGAGGTGTCTTTGCATCATATTTGAGGCTGTGATGGGATTTACATTGGTTGTTATAATTTCCGTGTCGTCCGCACAGGAACCAAGTTTGGTATAGGAGGTTTTAAGAATGTCTTGAGTGAATATATTATATAGAAAGGGTGCAATTTCGCTACCTTGGGGAATTTACTTAAATTATTTTATCACTAATGTGCATATTATAATATTATATTTTGATAAATGTATTCTTTTTTTTTAGCACACAGACGTGAGCGACTTAATAAAAAAGCATTGTTGGTTTGGGCTCCAACAGAACATATTTCAGAAGTTAAATGTATAATTATTTATTTAACTCTTTTTTTACAACAAAGCTATTATACTATTATAATTTTATTACAGTAAATGAATACATATTACTATCAAAAGAAAAATATGGTTATAATAGTGAACAAGCATTGGGTATGTTGTATTGGCATCATCATGATATGGATAAGGCTCTTAGTGATCTAGCAAATTTTGCCCCCTTGCCTGATGATTGGACAACTGATGATAAAGTTACATTTGAATCTGCATTTAATAGTATTGGAAAAAACTTTTTACGCATTAAACAAATGGTAAATTAAAATAAAATAAAAAATAATGTAATTTGATTTTATAGTATTAAAAATATTTCAGATGCCTGATAAACCAATTGCATCATTGGTGAAGTATTATTATTTATGGAAAAATAAAAGAAAGAAGAGTAGTGTTATTGACCGACAAGCAAAAAAATTATCTAATGTGCGTTCAAATGAAAATCAAAATGGAAGTAGAGAAGGATCCACTTCAGCTGAGTCTGAACCTGATGACAAGGTATTTATAAATTGAATTATTTATAACAACTACCGAACCATGAATTTGTATACATATATTTGTAGGGTGAGACATTAAACTAAAAATACCTTATTGCCTATTAGACCTATTGAACTGAATACATCATAAAATATTAATAAGTAAGTGATTAATGAAATTAAAATATATTGGTATCGGGTTAACAAATCAAATATAATTCTGAGTATGATAAATAATAACAATATTCTTTAAATTAAAATAGTAAATTTCATTTCACTATAATTTTGATATAAATAATAAATATAATTTAATTTAATTATTAATTGCTATATAAATTCAAATTTTGATAATTCGAAAATTGACATATCTTGTAAAATTATGTTTTGCAGGTAGTTGTTTTTTCTTTATTTTCGTTTGATTAAAATTTGTATGTTTTATTGTATATATATAATTAAATTTTTTTTAAACAATTATAATTAATAGTTATGATGTTTAATACACAGTAGTTAATAAGGGTAAATGAACAATTAGTCAAGTACAATTAATATTTATTGTAAAAATGTTGTATGAAATTAGTTAAATTTTTTAAACACATAAAAAAAAATATAAGTCTCTATATAAGAAAGGTCTTTCATGTGTTAATTATTAATATGAATAACAGTTTATCAATATGTTTTTTGAAAAATTTTAAATATCTTACTAGCATGTTTTACTATAATACTATCTGTTTTTCCTACAGAATCTCTAGCAAAATAACAACTATGCAAGGCTGATTTTTGTTGTCTATATTAATATAAGGTTTTATAATTGTTAAGGTTAGTTAATTTTATTTAAAAATTTAATGCGAGGTATTTCAGATATTTATTCTTGGAATTTTAATCTGACAATAAAATTATATATTATGTTTTATTATTTTATATTTTAAATAGCTTTTATATTTAATTAGATTATATATAACTAACAGGATACAATAGATGTTTATTCTCTTAATTTAATATATTCCAATTTATGTTTTGTATAGTTGTAATTTTGCTATATTACTTCAATAATAAGAGATAGAAAATATGGGTGTATCATATTTTAAATACAATTTAAATATTCCAGAAGGACCTTGGAGAAGGAAGTTCAAAACCGTCATGTTCAGTCTGTGGAGTTTTTGTCACTGTGCTTCATCAAACACCAAAAGGATCAATGTGTGGTACATGCAATGGTCATTTTAAGTATGAATTTAAATATTAAATAAAAAAATAATATTTATAGTTTCTGATTGAATGTTATTAAATTAATTCATAATGTATAATTAATTTTTTTCTTAAATAGGAGGAATAATGGTGCTATTAGACCAACACTAGGTCCACCACGTCCTAACAATCGCCATTTAAATGTTGCTCGTAATAAACGATTTCCGCCTCGTGGTATGTATGTCAATCATGATGATCTTCAAGCAATTGCATCTGCACCAGATGGTCAAGGAGAATCTATTTTATCAGCCATGGATGATGAGGTTGTATCATTAAAATGCAAAGTATGTGTGTTGATACTCGATTTTCAAGAATATTTTTTTTTTTTGTTTTTTTTTTTCGAATTTTGATTTTTAATGACTCAGATACAGTCTAACAAACAAGATATTGGACACATGAATAAGAAGCTAAAATTAGATGTCAATGAATATAGAAATGCACCAACACCAAATCGTATTACTTCTCGATGGAATAATGAAGAAGTGATGCTTGCTATCCAAGGTAATACAAAATATAAATATATATATTATATGTAAATCAATTTTCTGTGGTTATTTTACATTATGAACATAATTTGTATTACTTTATTTCATAATAATTAATTTAAAAATATGATATAAATTGTTATTATATTTTAAATGAATTAATGGCGATTTATATTAAAGAAACAAAACATTCATTTTATTTTGTTAATTAACTAATTTTTTATACTCCGTGCCCAGTGGTCAAAATAAGTGGAGGGATGCCTAATTATTTAATGAAAACATAATATTTTTATACATTACCAACTAATCTCCCCGACAAGTATTTACTTACGTTTAATTTATATTTATATTGTGTCTAAATAGTAAAATCTTAGAAATAATTTCTATAATTGCCCTTTGTACGAATATGTAACATTACAATTTTTAATATAAAGTATATTATAGGAAGAATGGATTGTGTTAATTAAAGAAAGTAGAAGGTTGGCATTCACATTCTTCCCATATCCCACTTCCAATACAACCATTGTGCATTTTGTATTTATTATATATCTTATATATTTATCATATATATTATATAAATAATTTATATTTAATTACGAGCTATTCAATTTTTTTTCTAAATTGAAATTAAAGATTTATAAAAAATAAACAAATGATTAAGTTGTTATAAGTACCTAATTGTTTTTATAGAAAAAATATGTATAGTACCTAAATAATTTTTCAATTTTTGTATATTTAAATATGGATTAATTAAAATCTTAAGTGATAAATATTTTATAATAAATTTAAGGTATGCGGAAATATGGAAAGGATTTTAAAGCTATTGCTGAATTAATAGGAACAAAGACTCATACTCACTTGAGATCATTTTATATACATTATCGCAAACGATACAGTTTAGATGGAATACTTAAGGAATATGAAATTGAACAGAATTCAGTTATTGAACTCAGTGATGATGAAGATGAACAGGTTAATATATTTATTTTTATTTATTTTTTATATTACTTTCTAGTAGTTGTTTCTAAAAAATAATTGTTAAATATAGACCTTACTATGTAAATTTTTAATCGTAAGAATGGTTTAATATTTTTTAATCTATTTATTTATCATTTTAATAATTTTTTAAAATCTTTTCTAACTTTAAACTTGATTATTTTTAAATCAATTTGTTTTTATCAATTATATTAAAAGTAAATAAAAAATGTTGACTGTAGAAAGACAAAATGAGATAGCAAAATTGTATCAATAATCAAGTAATAGTCATTGATATAGAGTGGTGTTGCTTTCACTTAAGTGTAAAAATAAATTTTTGTCAAAAGTGTTGTTTTCAGATGTTCATGCATACCTTTTTGCCTTTTATAGTTGATATAATAATAGTGACACTTTTAAATTACTTATAGTTTTTTATTTAATTAATAGTTTATTGAAACTTTTATTATTTTATTTCTTAGGTCCCTGGAAAAGATGATCCTTCATCCTCGGTATCTAGACCTAGTACACCATCAACCATGGCTTCAGGAACTCGGCTCATTACTAACCTTACATTGACTAACCCTAAAGCACATCAAACGGCTACTGCTGCAAAGTGATATTCATATGTTCATGACATAATGGCTTATTATTTCTCACTGCCTTTTATTATTTTTATCACTTGCCCTACTTATCTAATAAATAATGTCAAGTGCATCATATGATGTTACGTATTTTAATATTATATTTCATAATTAACAGATTTATTAAAAAAACATTATCTTTTAATTGAATTTTTTTTTTCGTAAGTATTAATTTTATCTTATATCAATATATATATATATATATATGTATATATTTATATATATAATATATATGTATATATATTTTTTTGTTAGATTATATTTTTACATGATTATTCATAACTAATAATTAAAAATTGTGTTAATTAAATTTGTATGTTAAAATATTAGTGATAAGTATGATTGTAAATTTTGATTGTAAATATTAAAATAATTATTGTAGTTAATATATAATATTCATATTAGTACTACATATTATTAAAATATTCAATTCAATAACTATTGTAATAAAAAACAATTATAATCAATTTAATGTTACATATTAATATTTAATTAATTTTGTAGATTCCAAATGTATCTTACATAAAAATAAATAATTAAACATTTTATTGAAATTATTTAACATAATATATAATTTCAATTGTACAATTTTGTTATATATTGTACTATTTTAATTTTATGCGTGATTACTGAAATGATAAAGTTAATATCATATGACAATATGGTATTTTTACTTATGTGATGTTTTTATGTTGAAATTTTAGGAAAAAAACCTATAGAATAAACAAAATATTTTTCTTAATATATATATATTTTTAATACAATAATTAGGTTTTTGACTACTTTTAAACAATAGCTATAATTGAAATTAAAAATAAAAATTTGAGTGTCTCATACATTATAATCATATTGATTATATCAATATTCATTAATATCATATTTTATGTTAATTTCAAATTCATTCTATATTCATTTTTAATAGAACTGATTTATTAGTGATTTAATACAATTAACTGTTTTAAAATTTGAATCCTTGTGATATATTAGTTTAGGAATTTCACTACACTTAAATTGGTATTTTAATACAAATTATAATTTCATAGTTTGCTGTTTGCTTACTATATAAACCCAGAGTGACCAATGAAATATTTTATTTTAGTTTTATTATTTATGTCTAAGTACAGTGTTACAGCGGCTAAAGAATTTTTTGAAATATTTATATTTATACAAATATGAAATTTAATTTTAAATTGTAGGTATAGACTATAGGTTTAAGATAATTATCTTCTAACTTCTATACCTTGCAAGAATATTATGAAATATTTAAGATAAACTGATAATCAGCTGTTTACTGTTATGTTATCAACAATATAAGAATTGATAACATAATTTTTAATTTGTGATAATTCATTACTGAGGTCGTATCAAATTTAATATAAAAAATAAAACTTTTTCAATATTTAATGATTAAATCGTTTAATATTAATATTTTTTGAAGTTCATACTCATTTATTTGAAAATCAAAATATTATTTTGTTACAACATAATGAGGATGATTGGTAAGTAAATAAGTACATGCATTTGAAGTTCCTTTACCAAATCAACCAACTATTCCATATATTTATATAATAAATAATATGTATATTTATTTCATTTTATTTAATTTAACTATAATATACCTATATTATAAATATATTTTTAAATTTATCTAGAAATTTATTTAGCTAATAGGCATATTTCTAAATTAAATAATTAACTAATTATAAATTGTTTTATAAATTATGTAATTGCTTTAAAGATTCCAATTGCTTGACATTATCAAATTATGTGAATCGAAAGTGGCCTTATAAGTATTTATAAAACATTCTGTAACAAAAATGATTTACTACATTAATTATATATAGAAATATATCGATAGGAAACAAATATATTCTTATATATATATATTAATAAAAAATATTTTTGAAACTCGAAAAATGGAAAAAAATTATGGGTGTCAGCTTAAATTTTAATTTTTTTTTCATTTGCTTATTTTATTTAAAAATTTATTCTACATTTCTAATTATGATGTAATTATGCCATAATAGGTATAAAATAAATATTTAATTACATTTTATTATTTCTACATGAAATAATGAACTGAATAGGTACTAATAAGATTTTTACTTAGGTCGCCCAACTCAAATTATTTCAGTCACGAAAAATATTAATGGTCTTTTGAAGAATCCTGCAATCACACAAATTTGTCTCAGAAATGAATCTACCAAAATTTCACCAACATCTCAAGATACGAATGTGGAAGGTTTACAATATAATATATTTTGTATTTACTTATGTTATTTCAATTTTTTTTATTTTAAAATTTAATTGTAAATTTCTAAACAGAAAAACCCTATCGTCCATATTCTCCATTTCAAAAAACAAATAATATGGCTGAATACGCTGTTGCTCGTTTAGATGATGTTTTAAACTGGGGTCGGAAGGTAATATAATAATGAACATAATGTATAAAATATAAATATATCATTACATTTAATAATTTTATTTTTAGCACTCTTTATGGCCTTTAACTTTTGGATTAGCTTGTTGTGCTGTAGAAATGATGCACATTGCTGCACCTCGATATGATATGGATCGATATGGTGTTGTATTTCGTGCATCACCTCGTCAAGCTGATCTTATTATTGTAGCAGGAACATTGACGAATAAAATGGCTCCAGCATTGAGAAGAGTTTATGATCAAGTAAATTTCACTTAAATAGTACTTTAAAATTGTATTATTATATTATTAATCTATGATTTTAAATAGATGCCAGACCCAAAATGGGTTATTTCAATGGGTAGTTGTGCAAATGGTGGTGGTTACTATCATTATTCATATTCTGTTGTAAGAGGATGTGATAGGGTTATTCCAGTTGATATTTATGTACCAGGTAAAGTAATAGATGAAATATTAATATTTATTATAGCTTGTTAAATATTAATAATAATAATAATAAAAAAAAAAAAACAAAAAGAATATGTATTTGTTATAAGTTATAATTATATAACAGGTAATATTTAATTAATATTAATATAATTAGATTACCAAAGCATTATTTAGTAAATTTTCTAAATAGTGTTTTCCGTGATTTGCTTAGTTTATTGTATATGACTTAGTACTGTATAAAAATTGAGTTTAGCATGTTCTCTACCAAAACAACCAATACGTAGCGTTATTAATTAAATTATAGGTATTTAGATCCATTAGTTAATGAATTTGGATATAATAAATAAATCTTAACACGCTAAATCTTATTTTGACAGTCCGTGGTAAACGCTGTTTTAACTGTGTACCTTTTTTGTGGCCAACGTTGTAGGTCTCTTGTCAACCGCCAGCAACAGGTGACATCAGTGTAATGCTTCACTCACCTACCCCACTGCGGGTTATAAGATGCGCAGCGTTACTGGTGTCGGTAGTGTATTGGCTATGACCGGCGACCTGAACTTGGTCTGTTTTGCCTGACGAGTAATAGGTCTTTTTTTTGCGTGCTAACTACCACACCACTTGTGTTTTTTTCTTGTTCTCATTTTTGTTTTTGTCAAACTACATCTTTGTCACTTTGGTTTTTTTATTTGTGTATGATTGTCAAATATATATATATTTGTAATTTGTTTTATATATATATATATAGCTAAAATTATGTCACATCTAAATATCCTATCTACTTCACCAACCACCATCATCCATCAATTCATCATTGTTCCATATAGCATCACTCCAGGATAATTTATAATTTATAAATTAAACATATTTATTATTTTCTTCTTTAATTATATATTTGAAAAACTTTACATTTTTATATTTATACATAAATATTTAATTTTTTTTATATAAAATAAATGAAATATTAATTTTATTTGTAATATTTGTGTGGTGTTATTAAAAATATTCTTTATAATTTATACAAAATCTCTTTATACCAAGTATATATATATATATGCGTATACAAAATAGGTGGTAGACTGGTAGATCACATACCAAAGACAATGAATATGTTTTATGTATATATTTTGATAGTAATAACATGATTGATATCAATTATAATATATAAAAATATTAATATTTGAATATTTTCTAGGTTGTCCTCCAACTGCAGAAGCATTGATGTATGGCATATTACAACTACAGAAAAAAATTAAAAGAATGACACTTGCCCAAAGTTGGTACAGAAAATAATTTATCAATATCGTTTATATGATTTATGTTTATTTAAATTTTTGTAAAAATTAAAACATTATATTATATAACACATAATATAATATATGAGCTCTATATAGATACTAGTTTAGAAATGCAAAATATAACATCAGTTTGCCTTATATATTTTTAATATTATTCCTTAATTTGTTAGTAATCCTTAAATTATTACAAGAGGGCAGAGAATAGACCATGGTTAACCGATTAAGTAAACTGTATTACTGTAATTTGATTTAATACATGACAAAATAGATTTATTTTGTCATGATTTAATAATTGAATTTTTTGTGTAATTATATAGTCGTATTAATATGTTTTCTATGAATTAGTATTCATTTTATATTAGTTATTTCTTTATCTATGGTTATGTTGTCGATGATAAGGATTACGTTTTTATCAGTAATTATAGTTAGCATTATACTAGCATTCATGTTAGACAACATTGGACTTTGAAATAATATACTTAATAAGTCGTCTTGAAGATATGAATTTTACTAGTAGAGTACAACCACAGAATAGAACAATGGTACAACCCACGATTTAAGATATACTTATTACTTATCTATCCGTACAATAAACGTAATGACATGACGTATGTGCGTGGTGCCGTGGTTAAGGGCAAGGTGGATTGATACACCTTGGTTAAAGGATTGACTTATCATTTTGAATATCGTGCAATTTTGTGTACGGAAAATGATAAAAAAATATTTATACAATATTATATTAATATATATATTAATATTAATATGTACAGCAGCTGACCAGTATAATGTTATGACGAATTTTCAAGTTAAACCTGTTTAGTTATATCTAATATCCATTCCATATTTTATTAATTGTTAATATTTTGTAAATTATATTGTAAATTATTTTATGTGTTTCAACTCTAATGTTATTTCAAGATTTGCGTTATTTTTACAAAAATTAATATTTACATTATTAACTAGTAACTACCTATCTTAACTGAGTTTGCTGTTTGTTTTACTGTTTACTCTAATATTGGACATAGGTGTTAATGTGTTATGTCTTTTGTTCAGCGAATATAAAAATTGCAACAATCAACGTTTTCTGTGTTATCAAAGTATAGATAACGCGACGACATAAACGATGTCACTTGGCAGTACCTAGGTGCCAGGTAACTTAGTTTTGATTATTACATTCTTAATAATTATTAATATTCATCTATTTTTTGTAGCAAGTTAATTAAATTAACTAATTCACCAACGTATTGCTTACATTTATTAGGTCATTAGTAAGGTATTTTGTGTTATGATGAGACAGTAGGTAGGTTTTATAAGAATAAATTTAAAATCGATATCTAAATTTTTTAATTTCTAATTTTCTTTTTTAAAATTTTTGATTTAAAATTTTATTTTAGGTGACAATGAAGTATAACATTTTCCCACATTTTTTATTAGCAATTTTTTGGTTACTAAGTTAAAGGGACAACTTCATTATGCCTACAAACGGTCTTGATCATGAAGAGCTGGTTGTTTTGCCTCCAAATTCCTTAGAAATGCGAACAACAGGGGCGAACAACAACAATAACAACAACAACAATAATAATAATAATCAGGCATTCAACGTACGAGATCGTCTTTTCTACGCTCTATTTTATAAGGCTACTTTAGGATATGCAAGGATATTTCCAAGATCACTAAGAAGACTTATAGAATTTATATTTTTACTAAAGGCAAATATTTAATTGTACCAAATATTGATATATTATATTTAATTATTATATTTTATTTGTAGGCAGTGTTTTCTTTTTTTGTACTTGTTTATGTGCATATGAATTTTTCAAGAATGCCAGCCAATTGTTTAGATCATGTTAAAGATGTCTGGCCAAGAGATGGAATACTTCGAGTAGAGATTATTAGAACCTATCAAAGAACCTTAGCTGAACAGACAGGCACTTTGAATGATTTATTTACAGTAGAGAAATCTTATGAACGTGAATATAAACTAAGACAAATGGAAAATAACGATGAAAATGCTTCAATATTTATGAATCCTTTTACTAAAATTAATAACCCCGAGTAAGTTTTCATATTTACTGTTTTATATTTATATCATATTGATTATATTTAACATACTTTTAGTGAGGCTGTTTAATTTGAATAAGATACTTATTTTAATGTTTTTTCTTTAATCATTTTATCTAGAAAATATTTTTTTATGATGAATTGCTGATACAAGATAAACATTTGATATTTTTGGAAAGCTTATTATTTTAAAATTGATATTTTTTTTTTTATCCAGAATTTAAAGATTTTGTTTAATTAAAAGTAATACCTAATGGTATGTTAAATATTTTTGCTATACATAAATATTAATTAGATAGTAGAAACCCCAGTAGAAACTGACTAAAAGTATCAATGTTTCTTAATAATTAAGTATTTATATAATTATATACAGAGTGTTCAGCCATATTTATTTCTGTTTATAACTTTTGATTTACTATTACATATTTTTAATTTTGATTTTTATAATAGATATAAACAAGTTACATTTTTCATTATTATAATTATTTTTTTAAATCCTAAATATCTAAATTAAAATTATTGTTTTAATATTATATACAATTTTGAGTATTTTTTTTTTTTTT
>JAIUCT010000018.1:304468-337537 GCA_021307375.1 Tetraneura akinire | reverse complement strand
TATTGTTTTAATATTATATACAATTTTGAGTATTTTTTTTTTTTTTTATTTAATGATAAAAGTAAATAATTACATGTTTTAATAAATTCCATTTAATCTATTTATAGTTTAGAGTAGTTTGACTTATTAGTATAAGTAATATTGTTATTTTAAATTTAATATAATAACAATAATTTAGCGTTATATGTTAATTGCGTGTGAAAAAATATAAACTGGTTGAATTATGTGCACAGTTTTTGGTAGGTTCAAATTTCAAAGCCAGTCTGAATTAATGGTAAATAGTATTTGATATTATCAATTTGTTGTGTGATTTCATTAATATATGAATATTAATTATATATAGGCATGCAGTGTAAAATTATAAATTAATATGTATAGCCGTTTTATCTACTTTCATAAATTATTACATTGTATATTTTGACATTTTATTGTTCAATAAAATAGTTTGTATGACATATGTTAATGCAGTCAATTTTATTTAAACAACCATGATGATTGCATAAATGTATAAAATGTATAGTGAAAAAAAAAATAAAAAAACTTATTGTATTGGATGGTTATAAATTTAATTTTAAAATGTTTTTAAATAATAATTTAAAGTATTATAATGACAAAACACTATTTATGTTCTAATAATTTATATATATATATATATATTTTCATATACCTAATTAAAATGAATTAAAATATTAATTCCCGTATTATTATTATATATTGCATTCATAAATAAAATCTGCATAAAATTCAGATCTGCATTAAAATAATTATACACACAATTTTACCTGTTCATATTTTATGGTTTTTTCCACATGCAATTGAGTTGTTAGATGTATTTAGGTGTATACAAATTACTTTATAATAATTGTTTATTAAATCAAAATTATTGAATTACATATATTTTTATTTATTTTTAGAAACAAAGGAGAGGTTGATATTGAACCTTCATCAGAAGAGTTAGTTGGAAATAAATATCGAGAACCCAGCACACCAAAAAAAAACTTTTTATTCAACTATGTTACATTTACAGAGCATGCAAATTTGAAAGGTAAAAATAATTTATAAAAATATAATTAATTTTGGTATGAGTCTGAATGTACATAATACATAATATATCTTTGTACTCAAAGAATGTAAAGGTTGTCCTTAGACATTAAAAAGTATTATATTTAAGAAAATAAAAAGTGGCCGTTAATAATATATTAGAAATCATTTTTTACTTATAAACAAGGTTTTTTTTTAATTGAGTTATTCAATGGTTATAGCCATTATATTGTAGTCAACTACAGGCTGCTTGTTGAACATCTGGCAGCTATATTATTTTATCACAAGTTTTTAAAGACTAATAGAAATCTGCCATTTGAGAGTTTGCATGAGCAAATACTTTAAATTCTATCAATTATAGTTTATTTTATTTGTTTCACAAACATTGATTCTTTAATGAAGCTTATTTATTTATTTATTTATATTAGAATTTTATATAAATTTTAAGGTATTTTTAAATGAGAAATGTATTATAATTAAATGTTAATATATAGATATAAAATATATTATAAGTAGATATTAAAAGTAGTTTATTGCCTGAACTTTTAAATATGTTAATCAAAATATTGGGAATTAATTTTAGATTCTAAGCGTAGCGTCTTTTTGTTTTTTTTTGTTTTTAAGTATGAAGACACTTTTACTACCCGAAATAATGCTCCGATTTTCACAAATAGCATATGTTTTCAGTAGGAAAGTCGATGTTCTTGGTACTTTATTTAGGTCATTTTTCAAATTTCTCGAAGTGACCCTATGCGTTAGAAAAAACGACAATATATTAATCAATACCTACATTATCTGACTGAACTTCGCTCAGAATCGTTTTTCCAATGCAATGGTTTATAATTGCATTCAAATTCTAATTAAAATTAAATACTATGATTTGCACACCTATATCCCTGCGGCAGGAGTATCAACTCTTTTTTTATATTGTACCTACCTTCCTTATGCCAATCTCTTATTTAAATTAATTGATTTAGAAAAAAATAACCACAGTTATATTACTGTTTAAAATTAATAGTTATATTACTGTTTAAAATGAATAGTTATATACTAGCCAATGGCTACACTACCGCCGTATCAGATATCCGTGTGTGACAGAAATTTTTCTGATATTGTGTAATGAAAAATCAAACATGTCTGATTTTTGTCTGAATGTCTGAACGTTCTGGCCGTGTCTGGACTGTCTGAACGGTTTAATATGGCCACTACATAAAAAAACGGGCATTTGATTTCATCAAACATTGTCTGATCAGACATATCTGATATAGGCGTAGTGCAGCCTTATCCTTATATAAAATAATTATAATAAAATTAAAAAAAAAAAAATGTATATTTTAATTATTATAGTTGAGCTTTATGATTAGCAAATAAATTGATAACATATAATTTTATTATTTTCAAAACTGAAAAAGATCTCTCTGCTGAACAATAAGTTTAATATAGAACAGCAGAGAAATATTTGTAAGACAATTTTAACACATGGATATAAATCTTGACATCCATAATCTATAATTATAATTGTTGACTACATTTTAATTATTGTATCAGAAAATGTATCACTAGAAAATGACAATAAGAAATTACTAAAATTATAATAAATTACAAATACCTTTTTTTGTTTTTTGTTTTTGTAAAACTTAATTTTTCTGTTTAGCCCAAAAATAAATTGCTTAGGTGTTAGTTACATGTAAAACTTAATTAAATATTATAATTTTAATATTATCATTATTTTACTAAGTATAAATAATTATTTAATAATAACCTACTGTACACATTTAATAATTAAAAACTCGTATCTATTTTTTTTTTTTTTACAAAAAACAATTTATTTTTTATTATTATTTTATAATATAATTATATTAATAATAAATAAAAAAATTAAAAAAAATGAATAAAAAATAATAGTAATAATTATTTTAATTTTTAATACTAATAAAGTAATAATCCTTAAATAATACTGTTTAAATAACTTTTATTTAAATTTTTTTGTTAATTTTATTTAGATTTTTTTGTTAATCGATATTATTTCATTAAAAATCATAATAAATTTAATATAAAGATTTTTCATATTTTATTACCTCTATTCATTAAAATTTATTTTTTATATCGCTTGATAGATTTTTGTAAAAGTTTTATTCTTAATGTTTGTTATCAATCTTCATTAATTTTAACTCGTAGTTTATGAAATGCATTTAAAAAGAATAATATTAATTTTATATATTCAAATAGTTTTATTTATATTATTTTTCCAAATGCTAGTTTTAATTATAAATAATGCTAATAATAATAATAAAAATAAGCTATATTTTTATATTTTAGTTGTATATAATAAGAAATATTTTTTATTTAATATTTTGTTAATTATTTATTTATATTCAAGGTTATAAAATAATATTATACATATATTATTAAGTTTATAATAACCATAAATTATTATTTATAAATAAATATTAAGTATAATTATACTACTTTTATAGTAATATTATTTTCTGGGTTATAAGTTCAAATAAATTTGATTCCTTTATAGGGATGGTCAAATAAATCTTTCATAAATATATATCTATATTATAGGATGCGACTGATTTATTTACCCATAATATCTCCATGAAAAATTAATACTTTGAATACTACTTTTTTTTAAAAAAAATTATTAGTTACCCAACATATTACAATATTATTTATATTATTATTTTTTAAATTTAATCATCTCGTAAAAAATAACTTTTATTTTTTAAGGTTAGTGAAATTTAAAAATTGCCTATTATAGGTACAATAATTGTATAATAATTTTAATTGACCATCCTCTTAATTTAATAAATGTACCTACCTATTTTTAGGAATTTTTTAATTTATTGAAGAAATTACATTTCTGAAGTCATTATTTGTAATTATTTAATTTTATATCGTGGATTGTTAAATTAATTCTATCATTGTTATGATAAGTGTTACCTTGATAATAATTTTTGGAATTTGAGATAAATGATTAATCGGAAAATACTGATTGTAATTGATAACTAATAATAATGAATTAATATTTATGTTAAAATATATTTTGTGTGTAATGAAAATAAATAGAAATTAATTATTACAAATTGTCACTACATCAGAAATATAATTTTTTTAAAAAACAGACATCATCATTAAATTAGGAGGGAGGTTTACCCATCAAAAATATCATACAAATGTACTTCATAAATTGGCCATCTACAAATTAAACAAAACTTAAAAAATAAAGTTATTTTTTCAGAAAATGATTAAATTTAAAAAATAATATATATATAGATAATATTATAGTTTATTAGATAACTAAAAGTTTTTTAAAAAAAATTGCATTTAAAAATCTTAATTTTTCTCTGCGATATAATGAGTAAATTTTGATACTGTATTTATTTTATAATATTTAATTCTTCATTTTTAATATTAATAAAATATATAGAATAATGAACTATAATTAATATTTATTTATGCTGCTTTATAATACAATTTTCGTGTAAATGTGTAAGTATATATTTTATAAATAATTCAATTATAACTTGTTATTAATATTATTTATTTTATAATTTAATTTAATAATTAAGTACAATATGAAAGTTAATAAATACAATTTTTATTTCATTGACTTGATAAAAAAAAAAAAGTTAAGTATATTTTATTATTTTAAATATTTTTTATATTGTTATAGATGAAAAAAAAGAAATATTTAGTACCACTGCAAGTGAATCAAATGGTGACACAAAGAAATCAATTTTTTCACAAACAGATTACTCGACACAATTTCATTCTACAAAAGTATAAATTAGTTTGACTTAATTAATTAATACATTGGATATTGAACAGAATAACAGAATAATGAAAATGTATTATCTTTCAGTATTTAAATAGTACTATTAGAGGTATGTCAGGGATAGAAAATAATTCATTAATTCAATCTAATACACAAACACCACCTCTAAATGAAGAAAATGAAGGTATGGTAAAATAATGTTAAAATTTTTATTATAATTACATATATTAATATTTCCTAGGATTGTTTTATGAAAATTATATTGTTGAATACTCTCTGGAATACGGATTTTTACGTTTGTCACCAAAGGCCAGAAATCGATTAGGTATTCCTGTAATGTTAGTGGCACTAGAACCTACTCGACACAAATGTTTTGGTGATTCAATAGGTCAGTTTTTTTTGGAATACTTTCTTGGTTATGATGATCTTTTGATGTCTTCAGTGAAATCACTGGCTGAAAATGAACAAAATAAGGGTTACTTAAGGTAAATAATTAATTAATTAGAATAATAAAAAAATGTAAACAGTATAAATATTATATATAAAAATTATTTATTTCAGAAACGTTATCACTGGTGAACATTATCGGTTTGTAAGCATTTGGATGGCAAGATCATCATATATTGCTTCATTTTTCATAATGGTTGTGTTTGTAAGTAAAATAAAAATATTTATTGTGGTATACTAGATGAAAAATTAGTTTTAGAATTTAATATTTCATATTAAGTAAAAACAATTCTTATATTTGTAAATTAAGTTACTTGCATGGTCGTCTGTATTATTTTTCATAATAACATGACTTCGATCAAATTACCCTGTGAAGTCATATATGTGAGATTGCTTGGAGGCAACATAATGATTAAGAAAACCAATAAGAAAGGAGTGTGTGAAATTAGATATGATGCTTTATTCCCTTGAGAAATGAATAGCCATATTATATTCTTCCTCCTGTTGCCAATTACTGTAGAGTTTTCTTTTTCATTTAATTAAAAAAAAAAAAAAAAATTATGAATATTTATGTATAGTTGCTAAATTAACTTTTTTGAAATATTTAAAGTTTTGATTTATTTTAATTATAATCCAATTTATTTTTAATTTAATTATACATTTATAATATGTATATATAAATATAATTATAATAATGAATGTATGTTTATAACCAAAAAATAATTAATTGAATAAGGTACAATTTTAAACTGGAATTTACATAAAAAAATTTGCAATTATCATGAAATTTGTTATAAATTGACAAATTATATTTATCTATATCATAATATTTCAAAGTCGTAAAGTTACAGACTTGAGCGATTAACAAAAAAATTTTAAAAAGTATATTATAATTTATACTGATGATATTTTTATTTATCTTGTTAAATATAATAAAATATGTATATCATTAGGTATAATATATTACTGAGCTTTATAATTGTATAAGTTTTGTGTTCCTTATTTAGTTGATATCATGGCTGATCTAGCATTAATTTTCAGGGGGGTTTTCATGAAAGCATTAATTGTAGTATTTAATTACACTTATATTGAAATATGATGTATTTAATATATTTACGTATATTTTACTAGTATATATTTTTATATACGCATACGGTATACCTATATAAATTTATATTATATAATTATTATACAATTTTTATTTATTAATTTTATTTTTTATAATTATGTAATTTTGATAAAAAAATATTTAATTAATATTTACTTAATTTTTTTAATATTTTAAATTAATTTACTTAATTTTATAATAATAATTTTCTGGATAATTTTTAAAATCTAGTTAATACCTAGGTACCTATTCTAATATTTGTTATTAATATTATACTCGTATCTCTACTTCTCAAATAATATAAAATACCTATATCGATAAAAGTATAACGGAATTAAAATTTTATTTCGTTTCAATTTGTAGTATAATATGACACGCAGATGGAATATTTAGTTATCTGCAGGTACCTATAGTACCTATTATGATTGTAATAATGGCATTTTTCTTATTTATTACCAAATAAAACCAATAAACTTTAAAATTGTAGATAATTTTAACGTTAAATATCAGTTTTTATGGTATAATATTTTAAATATTTTACTTATACTCGTATACCTAGTATGATAAGTGAAAACATTATTTTTTCTAAAATATCTTAAATGATGAAAAATTTTCAAGGAGGGTTGAATCCGAACCCCCCCCCCCCCGTGAATATGGCCATGGTTGATATATATAGTTCTGAGTAATATAGATAATTAATTTTAATGAAATTGTTTGATTTTAGTAGTTTAGTATTAGATAATTACTAGTTATTATTGGCTTAATATTATTTTTAATAAATGTAGTAAAAATATATACATGGGGTTGAAATTTATAATGTTTTAATAGTTCATAAAAATATTATGTATTAAAAATAAAATGTCATAATTAATATAGGCAGTTGCGAAGAATGTACCAATTTTACAATGGGGTGTCATTTTTTTTTTTTTTTTTATATATCTGTAAATACTTTTTCTACCAGAAACAATACTCCGATTTTCACTATAGCATATGCATCTGGTAGGAAAGTGGATGTAGTTGATACTTCATTTTTTGAATTTCTCAAAATTGAGCCTATGCTATAGAAAAAACTACCAAAAAATGATAAAAATAAAGCATTTTTCATGAAAACTGAAATTTCAAATAAATAATAAAGTATACTTTAAAGTAATTTTACTATTTTAGAGATGAAATACTCATTATAAAAAAGATAGACATTCATTTCCAAGGGAACCTCATATGCGTTTTTTGAAAAATGTATGTTAATAATGTTAATGTTGTCCTCTATCTTTTTTATAATGAGTATTTCATCTCTAAAATTACTTTTACTTTTAGTATACTTTTAGTATACTTTTTATTGTTTTTCATTAACATGTTTTTATATTAGAATATAGGTGGGGTATAGCATCCTCTTAACTCAATTTCAAGTTATTGTGAACATTACAATTACAATTTTTTATTTATAGCTGTTTAAAGTATAAAATTACAGATGTGGAAAGGATACGGGTGTTAAGAGGATAGTGTTAATATTTAGATTAAAATTTGAATGAAATGATAAATCATTGCATTAGAAACCATTTTGTGCGAATTTCTGTCAGATATGGTCATTTAGAAAACTAGTTTAGGAATTTTATGAGCATTTATATTGAACTTCGAGATTTATTGAGTGTTTACATATTATGTACTTAATATATGTGATAAAGTTTTGGAACTCTTATGTTGAAATCTAAATGTCAATGAGTATGTATTAGTTATATATATTTTATAAAAATGTAAAAATTTTAATCAATATATATAATATCCTACTGAATTTTGCTTAAAATCGTTTTTCGAATGTAATGATTTATCATTGCATTCAAATTTTAATCAAAATTTAAATCTATCCTCTTTATACCTGTATCCCTTCCACAGCAGTATCAGCTCTTCTTTTTAAAATAACATTTTATATAAATAGAATGAATAATTTATTTATTTGTAAAGGATATTTATATTTACCCTAATGTAAAGAATTACATTATATTATCCATTAAATTTAATTCTAAGTAATAAAGGTGTATACTAGATACATTGTTATATATTATTTAAATTAATTAATTAAATAATTATATCTATATTATTGTTTATTGTTTTTTTTTTTGAAATATAATCATTGACTTTGTTTATTTAATTTTCATTAAATTTAAGAGGAAATACTTTACGTTGGAAAGTAGATTTTGATTACATATAACCTAACTTTTAAAATAATGATTATTAGTTATTATTTCTTTTAATCATATGTTATTTTATTTAATAAAATAAAATCTATAATCATAAAACTATTGAATAGAAAAAATGCATTTTTAAATTTTTTAAATGATTAAATCTAAATTAAATGCTATATGTGGTGTTATGCAAGTATAATATAGTATAGCATAGTATAATATATTGATTACTAATGTGTAGTCGTAGTGTATAATATACCTACAGTTTTATACTAATTATAATTGGTAATCTATAATTTACTTTATGTGTTTGTCAAATTTATTTCATAGATAGCAAAGTTTTAATAGGTAGGTATGTGTGTATAATTGGATAGGCATTTATTAAATGATTATGAAACACATAGTTATAGACTACAATAGAGTTAATATGTTGAAAATTCTAAAATAATAAATCGTATTACGGAAATACTAATTAATTAAATATTACAATATGTTAAATGTTTATAATATAATTTTTTTTTTTTTATAATATTTAAAATAAATATAATCTTCTTGTGTTTATTGATCTCTGCTTTGAATTTGTAAATTACTATATTACGATAGTGTGGTAGATTACCTGCTAAATGAATATCGTGTATTAAATATTTTATGTAATGCATATATTACAATTATTATTAGTTACTGATTTTTATATTATTTCTTATTAGTTGAGTAATTTGTGAAATATTAAAAAAAAAAATTTTTTACAGACTGTATCGATTTCAATGCTTTTAAGGTATTCACATCATCAAATATTTGTTTTTATAGGTGAGTTTTTATGATAATTTCTTCACGTTTTTGTGTTCATAATTTATAATTTTATTCGAAATTTATTATTTTTTAGTGGATTTATTGCAACTTCTGGATTTTCACGGTTCACTGTCTTTTCCGGCAGCACCACTTTTGACTGTTATACTGGCTCTAGTCGGTGAGTATTATGATAATCATAATAATATGCTTGTAATTATTTGTCGTTCGTAACAATTTTCGTGGTGAACTGTAAAATGTGTCATCCCAACGGTTATTAAAACCCTGTCAAATGGTGTACGCGTCATCCAGAGTTCAGTGATGAGATGACGATAGTGTCCCTTGAACATAATTTTATGCATTAACAATTAAGAACTTTGTCAACACAATGTGTTTATAATAATATACATTGACGACAGATAGTGCGTGTGTGTTATTTTATTAAAATGACATTTATTTCCAATATCGATTTATTTATTTTCATTTATTTTTATTATTATTATTATTATTATCTTCATCATCATCATCATCATCATCATCATTATTATTATTATTATTTAAATATCCAACAGGAATGGAAGCTATAATGTCGGAATTTTTCAACGACACCACAACAGCATTTTACATTATACTAATCGTTTGGGTAGCTGATCAATACGACACCATATGTAGCCATTGTCCGATCACAAAAAGACATTGGCTAAAGTGAGTATAAAAGCCATTATTGTTGTATAATATATACCGATGGGGGATTTTTGTTCGTTGTCGTCGTGGTATGTTGAGATGTAGGGTTGGGGTGTTCCGAGACGAACAAGGGCGATGGAATAACACGAGAAAGTTGTCCTGAACATAAGTGCATCACAGTTTGACATAAGATAAAAAAAAAAAAAAAATAAGAAAGGGTCCGTTGGAACGAACGCGAACACTACGGGGATTCCATTGACCACCCGCCAGGAACTGTAATGAATACTAGAATTGCACTTTTCCCTTCTCCTGTCTTCGATGTGTATGGTGCTGCAAGCGTGTTTGTGTGTTTGTATGTGTATAAGTGTGCCAGTCTTTTACAGAAATGTAACTTGATGGCTAAAAATAAAACGGTCCGTTTTATATTATAATACGCACATTATATAAATAAATATATATATATTTATATATAGGTATATATAAATCGATTGTTTCTGTTCCAGGTTTTTCTATCTGTACCACTTTTCGTTCTATGCTTACCATTATCGGTTCAACGGTCAATACAGCAATTTGGCACTTATTTGTTCGTGGTTCTTTATTCAGGTAATATATAAATTTTATATAAAACTATAATTTATTATTAATAAAACTTTAAGGTCATTATAAAAAAAAAATTGTACATTTTCTATATATTTTTGTTCGTTGTTAAATATCTACATACAATGATAGATAAAAAAAATTATGCGCTTCTCTTATCTCGTTTAGACAAAAGTATAGAGGTATCGCACAATTCGTTTGTTTCGCATAATCACAGATCCTATTTTTGTATAATCTGTAGTATAATTCTATAATAATATTACTTCGGACAAAAAATCAAACGATTTCGATTTTTTTCTTTAAATTCTAATATAGTTTGATACTGTGATGAGGTGGCTATATACTTTTAAAAAATTATTGTATTCTTGTAATATATATATAAAAAAAAAACAATGTGTTTATTGTTCATAAGATGATGATTTAGATTTTACGTACTACAGTTTACAATTCTTACGTACGTATTGGTGTATTACTAGTTACTAAAGGGATTTTTTATTTATTGCCTGTTCTAGACGTTCAATTTAAAACCATTTTTAATGAAAATATTAATGTGAATTTAAAATATTGATAGAGTGTCATCATAGAGTTTAACTGATCACATACACACAAAATCAATATACCACGCAATGTTTTCCTCAATATTTTATATTTTGAATTTATAAAAAGAAAATTTATGATACTTACGAGTAAACGTTACCCTAGTGTTACATATTTTTAATACATAATTGAGAATACAAATAAAATAGGTACTCTAATTGGATTTGCTATCATTACACTGTAGCCAGTATATAAATGTTCGTAATTATTCCGGATATATCGCCGTAAAAATGGTGGGCTATTGGAATTATTTTTTTAAATATTTTAAAAGTGACGTTTTTTAAGTAATCGTCGCTGTTCATGTTAAACGTTTTTTTTTATTTATGATGTCTGAAACATTTCTCATGATTTCGTCGAGCTTCTGTTGTTACCGCTTCCCCTCTCAGTATACGAGTATGCCTCTATGAAATACATTTTTGCTACTCTGCGTCGTAATAGTACGGTGTTATGCTTAGTTTGAATTTCAAAAATATAAGTACCTATGCTTAAACTTTGGAAGAATTAAGGGTGTGTGAAGTTTACGTTTAAACCGTTTTACGGTTGATAAAGTCCGTATCAACCGTGTATTGTCTATCGTATCCTCGTCGTAAGTGTTTGTCATTTGATCCATCGCGTATAGTTGAGTACTTGTCGTGAGGGAAGGAAATAATATGTTAATGATCTCTCGTGATATTATGCGTGATTATTATACGAGTTTAAATTCGATTTTTCCTGCTGTAATTTGAATGTGAAATTATTATTATGTCCAGTGTTGTGTTATTAACGGACGAAAAACCCAATGGTCTATAGAGATTTTCGAGAATGCAATGATGGGAATCGGTTGTTTGGTGTACAGTGGAGGGAGGGTCATAAACAGAATGAATTCCGGACGACATCCCGAAGGGTTGAAACGAAATTTCCATATAAATTTAACAAAGGGCACTGTCCATCTATACCTCACGTATCCGCATCGCCATGCTTTATGATCGAATCATTTTTTTTTTTTATTATATATTTTTTAACATCTTTCTTTTATATTGTAATATATTCGCATAAATTTTCACGTGGTTTTCGGCAATTATTTAAAACGTTATTATAATTGAATATAATATGATATTTTTATTTTAGTTACTTTTATAAGTACTGAGTAACATAATATTTAATTGATTTTTTTTTTTGAAAATATATAATTTTGGCTATTATTTACAAGGATAATTACAAATTTTGCAACTACAAAAACTTTGTCACTTGAAAAAGCTCCTATTGCATCCAGTTTAATATGATACTGCTTATTTTAGAAGATACATATCGAGGAACGTCATATTTTAAGTGTTATTATTTTATATAATATAATTTCGATTTAAATTAATATAATTAAAATTTTTTTTTTCAAAAGAGAAATATTACTTTCTTCGTTTTATAAGAAAAATTTTATTTTTCATTATTAATTTAAAAAATAAATATCTTTTTTTTTTTTAGACATTTTTTGTTTTAATGTCTGTTAAAAAAATTAATTATAAAATCGAATTAGTCTTTATGTTCTTTAATGCAGTTTTTATCCAATTATAAATAAGCACGAAAAACTAATTAGTTGGTAAATGCATTTAAAATTTTTATAGATTGATATCCGATTTGTAATTCAATTATGTTCCATTTTTTCATTATTAATATTAATGTTCCATTTGGACAATAACTATATCAGCCGAGTAATATTATGCATTGTTAAATAATCCCAGAAGCTAAACAATTGCGTACGATTATCGGGTCGTTTCTATTGTCATAAAATAAACTCAAGTACAGCATCGTTGTTTTTGTCATTTGTGTGTTTGCGTCTACATTTTTCTTTCGCCTAGAACGAAGTCCCTATATTATATTCTATAGCAGTATAGCCGTGCCCAGGTTTAAATTAAACATTTTAATAATAGATCCAATAAATTGCGATATGAAAAGTCGCGTGTTGTGCCCTTCGGTTATATACGTATGTGTTACGTTTCGGATTCCCGGGATATGTGATTTTTTTTTTTATATTGTCACGCATTCTTTCTTTATAAAAACAAAAATATTTTGTGGCTGGCCCATTTTAGAATGAATACGAATCGTATTATACGATAAAGCGTATGCATATTAGAATAATGGCATATAATAATTACGTCATCATCGCGCACTATTCGTACCCGCGGAATGTATCAACCGGAAAATTAAATATAGTACCTATAAATAATACGACAATAAGTACGTATATATTGTAGTACGACGTACGTACCTACTTATACGAGTATATTATAATTTTTTTTTTTTTTTTAAATCATTACATTTTTAATTAATTTTAACTTTTTAACTCGTTTGTTGACAACAAAGTCTAGTGATCTGACCACTTTATAATTATAGTGACGAGCATTTTCATCTATTCGCTTCAACTTTTTTCCCAACTAACTGAATTAAAAAAAAAAATTAATCTAGTTATACTACGTTATATTATTTTCAAAATTCATATACTCACTTGATGTTGGCTACAGATTTAAATACAAATACTTACGTATAATATAAATTTTTGTTTAGGCAATTACGACGTACGTAATACGTAAAATTGACTATTACTTCAGTACCCGTACTTGTGCAACGATTTAATTTTTTGTAAATATTTAATTCGTTTCACGTTTTTTTTTTTTTTTTTTTTTTTTAAATTTTAGCATTCCATGATTTATTTTTATCATCATTATGAATTGCCATATGTGCTGCAGCAAGCCCAACTGCAGCAAGTGATTATACAGCGGCAACAACAACAACAACAGCAGCAACAGCAACAACAGCAACAGCACCATCACCATCAACATGCACATCAGCAAGGAGCAGGGGACTTTCAACCCGAAATAACGCAGGTGGACGTAACTATAAGGCAGCAATTTAGTTTACGGAATGGACTGAACAACCTCGGTCGTCTGCGAGCAGTTTTGTTGCGCCGAAGACGGGTGCGGACGTTTGATCCGCCACAGCCACCGCCATCGACGTCATCGCAGCCCAATACCGAACATCAGAGCAGCAGTACGTCGCAGACTACTGAAATTATCAATACTGATTTGTCTCAGCAACAGCCGGAAACGTTGGTAGCAATGGCAACGGCAGCGACGGAACAGACTGACCATACTTCTGTTTCCGGAGGAAGTGAAGATATCGCTGCATCCACTGCTATCCAATAATGGTGTGTTTTAGATCGGGTTGCTTTAAAAGGCACTATAATAATATTACTATTACTATTACTATAATACTATAACTACCCACTATTACCACTTGTGCTGCTGCTACTGCTGCTGCTATTGTTACCGTTATTATATTAGTATAATAATATAACGAATACTTATATGTATGTTTTTACAATATTATGACAACGAGAGATGATTACTGGACTAATGGATAGACAATGTACAATGTATAAATTGTTTTTGTTTATCGTTTTCTTATTTTCTTCCAAAAACGATCGAAAGCAATGTATAAAAAAAAAAAAAAAAATTGTATATTTTAAAAGTTTATATAATGTGCATCGATGGCTGTCGTCACAATTGATCACGTATATTATATTGACGGCGGAGTCGGTGGCGGTGGCCGGGAACGTTTTTTTCTTTATTCTTTTTAGGGCTAATTGTTTTTATTTTACTCGTATCTAGTTTGTAAATTTACAATTGTATATTTTTTTAGAGCATTTGTAATATATAAATATACCTACATGATAATATTATTATTATTATTTCATTTGTTATTTAAAAATTTAATTATTGCCTTACAGGCAGGCGTGTATTATACATATTTTATTGTTTGGCATGTACGTTTTTTGATCATTAATTCATTATATTATGCGTAATGACTAATGATGTACGTATTTATTATTATTTCCTATTTATACCCTCATTACCCTTGTGTTATCGTACGTATAATGATCAAATAGAATGTTTGATTTGGGCGCGCCATTAAGAAAAATCAAAATAATATCCATTGAAAACATAAATGTCTGTATACTCTACGTGTTATAATAGTATATAGGTATAACACGAAAACCATATACCAATATACCATAAACGTATTAAAATTATCGCGTTTGGTATTAGCTAACGTAACCTCGGTATCTGGTCCAAACGTAGAAGAGATTGCCCCTTTTTTTCTATAAATATGCACTGAGATCCGGACGTAATACGACTTGCATGTATTTGTGTATATTTCGTTTAATGCTTAGTGTAGTCGGCCTGGAGCGTGTTTTTCTTTTATGTAATTAACGCCCAGGCGGCGAGCGCGACGGCGATGTGGACCGCAGAGAGGGAAAAGACCGCGTGTATACGTTTCCCATATCCCGGGGGTCGTGACTCGTGACGGGATTAAGTTTTTCTCGCAAACTTCTTCTAACCCGGTCGCTCGGCGTCAGCGGTGCGGTGAAAAAAAAAATGCCGTTAAACGCGGGTAAAAAAAGAATAAAATAAAATAAAATGCCCCCAAAAGAAAAAAAATAATTAAGCGTTGTACCCGCAGCAGCCTACGCATAGGAATTGTAAATAAAAATTCCGAGTCCGGGTCGACGACGTCGTTGGCGGGAGGTATACGGTTAAACGAGGAATATACGAGTGTATAATGTGTGTAGGCGTCCCGAGGCGAGACGTCGAGATTTCACGCGACCACTTTTCTTTCCATTTCCATCTCCCGTCCGACGTTTTCCCTTCGCGAGTCACGCGCACGTTCGTTACTCCATCACCGCGTGTATGTTCTTCGTCCTCCGCCCCGGGCCATTTAATGATTTTACTTTGGGTTTTGCTTGACCGAATACAAATATAAAATATACCTTTGAGCGCGGCCCTACACCATTATTGTAATATTGTATTATAAAATAGTCTCACTTTTCGTGCAAACATTAAACGTCAAGTAAGTAACAGGTATAGGTAGAATTGAGAAAACGGGAATATAAAGGGATTTTTAAACGACTGACGCATCAAGACATTATTTTGTTACGTACCGTGCCCCGTGGGGAAAGGGATGGATATTTAATGTGGGCCAAGGTGTGGACCTTTTTTTTTTTTTTGTAACCTGTCTTCAGTTCTTCACAAA
Organism: Tetraneura akinire; assembly: GCA_021307375.1. Lineage (NCBI taxonomy): Eukaryota > Metazoa > Arthropoda > Insecta > Hemiptera > Aphididae > Tetraneura > Tetraneura akinire. The sequence continues at coordinate 321,249 of JAIUCT010000018.1, read as the reverse complement.
AAATTACAAACTCTTTAAAATTACATTTACGCGTGGTCGATTTTTAAGTCCAACTTATTAGATAGGTACTTCCTCTGTTATATAGAATTATTTTTCATACGTTTATTAGATAAATCAAATAGCTGATAAAATTAATAATTATTTAGGTGAAGGGGTACTTGTAGAAATGCGTATAATTATATTATGAAAGTCTACCTTCAAATATAAAAAAAATATGTTCTATAATAAAAGTTATATAAATTTATAATATTTAGTTTATACGTATATTCTTATTACCGAAAGATGTTCGGCTACCCTAGGTCTGTTTTAGTGTTGTCTGTACCATGGTTACAGTATAATAATTGTTAGAAAGGACGACTTTTAAAATGATCAACAGACGCGATGGTTAAGTTCGATGGATTTGAGTCTCGGCCATCGACCTCTCCCTTGTAACGTACATTATATTTTTTTAAATATTCTAATATTATTGATCTTTAAATACGTCCACGTTTTTTTTTTCTTTTCTTCCTTTTGATTATGTTTTAGCTACACAGCTACACTATTTTTGTGTTATAACTGATATTATATTAATTTTTAGAAAAATACAATTTTCAATAATTAGCTCCCTACTTAATGACCTTTACATTCGCCACTGGGTCATTATAGGTAGCTATATACATAAACGATGTCGGATCGTTTTTCGTATCAAGTTTTCGTTGCGGCTACAGACAAATATTGTAGTCTAACGTCGATTCCAACTTTAAAGTCACTTTACGTAAAATTATATTATACAAACTTAATAACTAGCAATAATACATTAATGCTTATAATAATAATTAATAATACATTATAATTTTTAATTATTTGTATATGTAGGTACCTACTCTTGAAATTTTGTTTTCATTAAAATTTTAATGTTGTTATTTTTAAATGGACTAAATTTTGAACAATATTCGATAGAAATGGAATTCATATTCACTAGTAAAATTATTAAGATTCAAGTTAATATTTTATGATTTAAATAAAGCAATACTTACGGGTTAGATTTCTTATTTCTTTATTGGATTTCAATTTTTCTTATTTTATATTATTATAACGAGATAAAAAACGTACTTATGTAGAATGTAGTTTTGTAAATTTTATTCTTTCGATATTTTTAAATTTTTAATATTTACACTGGTACAGATGGGTATTCGTATTATAACAATGTATTATACTATTAAACGTTTTGCCGATTAATTAATTTTTTGAGAAATCCATTTTCTTATTTAAGCGTTTTAAATATATGTGCGTATTTTATATTATATTATATTATATATATATTTTTTTTCATAAACGTGAATGTTTGTCATTGTAAATTTGTAAGATTCGTGGAACTTAAAATATCCACGGTTCACCTAAATAAACAACAATAACAAGTATACTCGTCGGTAGATGTTATACTCTTTAAAGGGATGAATATAGGCGTGTAATACGCATATATTTTATCTCTCTAAAGTTAATTTGTTTATTACATCGTCGAAAGAAATTCTTAACTAAAGATTTCGGTCTGAACGAATAGGTATGTAGGTATGACGGTATTGCACAGGGTGTCTACCGCTGTTAGTTTGATTGTAGGTAGGTACATACCTATACATTATATTTATTTATAAACGTATATTTAATATCTACAAAAACGTTCTTCGAAATTCGTAAAGAACAAAGAATAATAATTATGAAAGATGATAAACTTGGTCCAAAAATAACTATAATAATACGAGCATAAACGTTGTGTTGAATTTTGTACCTACGGTAAAATATGTACAAAAAATTACAAGACGTCCGATTATGTTCATCTATTGTTAACATTTATTTTCCCCTTCCACACCAGTATCCTTTCCCTTTTGTTATAATTATGTCTTAAATTATTGCAAAAATATCTATAAATAAAAAATGATAAAAAAAAAAACGAAATTAAATGATTCGATTAAACGTATATTTAAATATGAAATAGGCGTGTAAATAAATTATAATTTAAAGAATTTTAATATAATATGGTATAGGTAAATAGTAACTAGTAATAGTTGTATTATAATTTATGATATATTCTTAGTCTATTGATAAGGTAATTTTTTTTAATAAATATATTTTCGTATTTTTTTTTTTTTTTTTTTTTTTTTTTTGTAATTACCCAAGTAATATACAAGTATATAAATTTAAATACGTATTAGGTACATTTATTTCCATCACTTTAATGTATTCTGAAACTATAACGTTTCATGTTTGTATACCTCTAATGTAAGAGTAATTACTAATTATTACTGTATAATATGATATAATATTATACTTTTTCGTATTTATTGTACTTAGGTACATATTATGTTTGTTTATAATTCATATTGGTAAAGGCAATTGATATAATAAATTAATTTTATCATAGAGTTTGTTTTTTGGAAAATATTTTTTGGGGTAAGTATAAATAATTGTTTGATAAACATTAACCACAAATACGGTATGCATTAGATAGAGAATTAGTGGGTATTCAGATATTTATGTCATATTTTTAATTTATCAATTATACTTAATTTTGGAGAAACTTGTTGGAAAAACTACTAAAAAATACCAAACGGGGTCATAATGTAATACCTACGTACATTATATAATATGTAAATATCAGAATATGTGATGTAAAAGATAAATTGTAAAATTATTTCGTTTTATGGATAAACTTTTATGAAAACAATAATAAATAATTAAGATAAGAGAAAAATTACACAGTCTAAACGTATTTTAATTAGGTATATTTTGAATAAAATTTATTGCAACATATAAATGTAATATCATATTATACCTATTTTTCGGTAAACGTTCCTAACAAGTTCTGGTATTGAAGCTGTAAAAACGAAGAGCTGATACTGCTGTGAAAGGGATACAAGTGTAAAGAGGATAGTGTTGAATTTTGATTACAATTTGAATGCAATGATAAATTATTAATTCGAAAAACGATTTTGAGCGAAGTTTATCACATAATATTATGTATCGATTAAAATTTTTACATTCAACCCCTAAATGAGTCGCCTAAATAGGTATCCAATTTGTCAGCACTTTGCTCAGAATCATTTTTCAAATGTAATGATTTATCATTGCATTCAAATGTTAATCAAAATTTAAGACTATTATCTTCTTCACACCTGTATCTCTTCCACGGCAGTATCAGCTCTTCTTTTTATACTTTAAACACCTATTAAAAAAAAAAAAAAAAAATGTAATTGTAATTTATACCTGTAATAATTTGGAACTTAGTTAAGCAATATGTATTTGAGTTTCAATAAAATTTTAAAATTTTTTCAAAATTTGTTGTCAATTTTATTTAACATTATTGGAAAATAATGAGAAATAATAAAAAGAATCCATATAAATATTATAAATAACGATATTACTAAAGTCTCAACTTTAAACACCTATAAAAAATATTCTTAGACGGTGTTGTAATATCAGATTTGTTTTTTTTTCATACTCTAATAAAGTAATAACAATGTAAAAATGTAAAATTATATTACATAAAAAAATAAAACAGTAAATACATATTATATTATATAATTTATGCGTTTGTAATTTGATCTTAAAATATATAGGTACGCCGTACGCGTAACTCTTTAATTGTTTTTATTACCTATTATTACGGATGTAATTTTTACTCTTTTTACTCTTTTTATATTATGTTATATTGATTAATTTTTAACGCAATTTTTATAAAAATAAATATAATTATATTAAAATATATTTTAGATTTTGGGCTTAAATTTATTTAGGGAAAAATAATGGCGTATGAATTCTATATAGAAATAAGGTATGGTTTCTAAAATAAGAAAACAATCCTGTTAATAATTCATTTAGGTCATTTTTTATTTTTCCAATGTATTATTTCCATTAGGAAAAATGATTAAAATGTCAGGATACCTACTGCAGACGTGGTATATTAGATAGGTAGTTTTCAATTATAATTTAGAAAGTGCAATGATAAATTATCGTGTTCACTATTCGAAAAAATGATTCTGAGCGAAGTTCTATCGGACGGATATAACCTATTGACTATAATAAATTAGTAATTAAAATGTTGACATTTTAAATAAATTACGTAATCTTGTTTAGATTAAAAATCAAAGTAATTTCTCAAAAAATTTAATATCCGTCTATAAAATGTCTATGTTAACATTCAATTACAATTTCAAGTTATTTATAATTTATAATATTCATCGTGTTATGATAAAATAACGAAACAAAGTTTGTTAAAATTATAGTTTCCACGAATTTTACCGGATTCCTGTAATTTATTATTTAATCTGGCATTCTATTGTTATATATAAGAAAACAATTGAGAAATTCAAAAAATAATCCAAATGAGTCACAACTAGATCTTATAACTATTTTATGCACAAAAAATTACACATTATTGTATGATTTTAAACTTTGAAGATTTGTAAAAGAATTATCAAAATTTCTTACATAAAACAAAAAAAAAAAAAAAATATTTTTATCCGTTATTCTTACAATCGGTCTATAAAATTTTTTGGCGTAAAGACATTACAAGACGTTATTTTATAGTAGTTTAAGAAAACATACTCAATAATGCATAAAATATTTATTCAATTACCTAATTAAACTACATATTATTCATTAATAAATACATAATTAATTCGTCATAATTAAATAACCTATGTGTTATACATTAATTTATTATGTACTAATTTATAAATTTTTTAAATGGTAAATTAGTAATAATAGTTCGATTATATTATCGAAATGATTCCATAAAACATTTTTTTCCCTAAAACACAATAAATATTTATAAACATTTAGGTACATATTCTTCACGCCGAACCGGCCATGCCAAAACGTCCAGCTTTAATACAAATCTCAATAAATATTATATTTTCATGATTTCGCTAAAAATTTAAACTTTAATAAGTGTACTTTAATAAGTTTAAAGGTTTACGAAATATTTTGAAATTAGGTTAAACAATAAATTTTAATATGCTTTTATTAAATTTTAAAACCAAAAATTGCTAATTTTATTAAACGTAGTTATTGAGAAGAAAATTAGAATTTCGAGAAATGTTCAAAGTTTTATATTTAGACTAAAAATAAACTATCAGTTCCAGAATTTGATCATATATATAAAATATAAATGTTAATACTTAATAAAAATTTCAAATCTCCATGACGTTTATAAAGTTATATAGTAAGTAAAAAGTAAAATACTAAAATGAAATACGATAAAATCAGATATTTTTCCCGAATTTTACCGGTATTCTGTCATTTTTTAATCGTTTTATTGATTATTAAGATAACTTTTGGGAAATTTAAAAAATGACCTAAATAAAGTACCAACTACACCGAAGGCATATTATATTCATGGTAATCGGATCACATTTACTACCTCAAATATCATTATAAATATAATTTATCTTTCGTGGATTCTTTATTTTTGACAAATTTAATATAAATTGTTTAATATTAGTCATAGAGATTGGAAAATTTTATCAAATATTTATGAGTATTTACATAAGTAATAAAATTTTGGACTTGTGACTTTGATTTTTGAATATATCTTTTAATCTTATATTCTTATACAGTTATACTTAAATATAGATTAAATGTATTATTAAAATCACTATTATTAGTAGGTACACTCATATACGAGTATTATAATACTACTATTATGCTTCACCCAGGAATATTTTTTGAAATTCGATGAATAATTTTTGCTTTCAAATCTCAATTAAAACATAAAACTATCCTTCCATGAAACATTATTTTTTAGTACTTTACACAGCTCTAGACCAGATTTTTTAATTAAATTTAATCCGATACAATTTTATTTTTTCGTAATTTTAAGAAAATAATTAAAAACATTATCTATAAGTTCTATTGGAACAAATAATAAACAGAATAATACGACTATTGTTTATTTAAATTTAGAATAATTAATTTCACATTAGGAATTTAGATTAAATATTAATTGTCAAACTGTTTAGTAAGTTACTATTTAGGTTGCAGAATATAAATCGATCAGTGACTAGCGACTTAATCAAAAAATCTCATCATTGCTTCGATTTTAAATGTTATATTAAACTTATTTGTTTTTTTTTTTTTATAGTATTTAATTCTATATAATTAATAAAATAATAGGTGCAAAATGGTGAAAAAATGAAAAAGAAAGTTAACCACAAAATTATATATTTATATAAAAGTAAAGTATAATCCGCATATAAAAGAAAAATAAACGAGTACAAAATAAAAAGGAATAAAACGAAGGTGTAGTAAAACCATAAATAAAATTTTATTTAGTTATTTTAACTGACGAAGAGTTTATGGTAAATTGAGGTTATATACTACACGGTAGGAAATTTTTAATTAGTGATATACGGATTTGAATATAATAATTATAATACGCGAGATTATTTTAATATGAATAATCTATAGACTTGAAATTTCGATGTTTTGAATATTTAATCGTTATTAAAACGTCTAAAACGAACAGAAAACAATTCATTCGTTTTGTATATTAATGAATTTTAGATGAAAATTGTGATGGTTAACCTAAAAAATATTTAAATGAAATTTAAATTCGTGAACGTAGTTGTTTCTTGTGTATATAACACGTTAGATCGATTCTACTATGGACGCTCTTCATCACAAATTCACAAACCAATTATTTGACGTCGATATAATTATCGGGCTTTTGGTCGTATTTTTTTGCCATTATACTCGTTTATTGTTTACTGCTAAGTGCGAGCGTGCATTACGTACGGTGTCCGTATGGGGGATATAATCATATTTTATTCTTATATACCGTACGTACAAATAATTCTGACAATACTCTTATAATGTGTAAATTGTAAAAACGCATCGAAACTCGTCCAGAAATTATGTCTTATAGAAGTGATGGTTATGATTCGGGTTCCAATTGTATATGGAATTTAACGATGTCCGTTGTGTATTTGATATCGACATATCGTTGTATAGAAACACTTTTGTAAACGCGAGTAATAAAGTATTGACGTGTCTCTATTTTGAAAATAAATTCCCGCCAACTATTATGATTGACCATGTATATATATATATATTTTTTTTTTATGGGCTTTTTTTTTTTTTTTTTTTTTTTTTTATTACACCGTTGAAGTGTACACACGATAGACGACCGTATGGTAAACACGGTATTATAATGATATACGGTTGTCACATAATAACACCGGGCACGAAACGGATAAAATATACGACGTAATAATAAAATATATAAAAAATATAAGTTTTATTACCGTAATAGACTGGAATATTTATACAAACTAACAACTATTCCTATAGGTCTTTGGCGTGCTAAAAAAAAAAAAATGAAAAAAAAAATCAAGCGTCAAAAAAAATTTCACTAAAACACATAGCTGTCCCAAATAAACGCTTAAAAAATTGTAATTTTTAACGTGATTGCTGTAGTATATACGAGTATAACTGATGATGATAATGATATTTTTCCATTCTGATATATGTACGTATCTACGTGTTTAGGTATTATATCTTCGTATCAACAAAATGATTATAATATGGAGAATATATTATATATAATATGCATAAGGGTTGTGAATGAAAATAGTGCTGAACGTACACATTCAAATAAACATTTAAGGTTATATTGCCTCGAGGCGTTTTATGTAACCATGGTATTATATATATATATAATATAAACTAAAAACACGCGTTTGAACCGAAAACGACGGTAGCAGTCAAAACAATATTTGGAACTTTGATTTCCTTTCGATTATGGCGTCGTTTTCGTAGAATTTATATACATATATACATTATATTATATACTATGCATTATACGCCGATTGATTTGCAAATACCAAATTACGTATTTTATGATATATAATTATATTATAATAAACGAGTTTATCTATAATAGTTAATACTAAATAGATATAGTTTAGTTATTAATTGATTAAAGCTTTCATGGATTGGAATAATATTATTGTTGTTAGATAGTTTAGTATTTTTTTTTTTTTTTATTTAAATTAAAGCGCATGTAAATAATGCGTGAAAAAATAAGTATTATACCTAACACGCCATTTTTTGGAGTTATTATTATTTTTGTTGAAAAATTTCGATCCAAATATCTCGAAAGGAGATAAACATTTGAAATTTCAATCTGGGACTGAGATTTTTTTTGTATTTTCCAATATATAATTTTATTGTTCAGTTCAAAGAACAATAAAAATAATAATTGAGCTCTATTGTTGATTAATAATAATTAATATGATTAGGTATACTTTATCTTATATAGGCTCGTAATTTATTCAATATTTTCTTAATTTTATTTTATATATCTACTGTTTGCGCGTTATCATTATCAGTAGACGTCGTCGATCGTCCTATCTGTTCTTTCCATTTTTCCCCTGTTTCCGAATTAACGATATTCCCGTGTCAACCCAGATTTCATATTATGGTCAACTGATATCAGTTAACAGTCAATTTTCAACAACGTTACCATCTTCATTCTATACCATAGTTATTATGAACGTTTAGATTTAATACTCTGGAAATATGTTAGGTAAGCATTGTACAATTGTGTGATTGTTGCACTTACAAACGGTCACATAATTTTCCAACTCAATAGTACACGGAATAGCAATTTAATAGTCTCTAAAAGTCTGAAATAATTTTATAAGCTACCCAACACATATAAATGAAGTAAAATAAGTTGCCTATCCTAACACTGTACATTTTTCTTTATACTGATACTATTTCGTTCTTGTTCCTTGAGTTTTCGTTTTGTGAATTATTCAAACTTGACAAACTCACTGGTCCTTCGGGCTTGCACATCTAAGATTATACGTATATATTATACAATTTTCAGTTCGCAAATCATTTTCGTTTGAAAATTTTAGATCTTAAGATATTTCGGAGGTTACCTAATCAAACTTTGAATTTGTTTTCCGAAAACTTTGATAAATCTAAAAATACATCTAACTTTTCTCATTCCATAATTTTACCTTATCTGAAATTACAATTATGAAATTCCAATATAATACGCATATGGAAAGATAATAATTATAATTGTATATGAATCTAGTATTTTTTATTTATATATAAATATACGAGTATATAAGACGATTCGGTTAAAGTGGTATAAAAATATGAATATTAATAATTAAAACATATTTAATTGTAATTAAAAAATTATTTAAATTAAATATACTTTAAACTACTCTATTATTAATGCCTTTGTATTCATTTAGTAATATTTGATTATAGAATAGACTATTCTATAATCAATGGGAATACTATTTTACTTAATATTATGTTTAATATTATAATGTTGTAAAATTAAGAAAGCTTTATAAACGTCTTCTATTATATTTTTTCTCTCGTCGATTGACGATTAATGAAAAAAAAAATATAATTTTTAACGTACCTACATCATTTTCTTAGTTATATAGTTAATAGAAATAATATTATATTATGATGAAATTCATATTATATGATGTTGTAAATCGTATAATAATATAATATCTATGTAAATATTGTATATATGTACTTTTTTTGATGCACAATTTACTCGTATTTTTCATTCTTAAATATCGAAATTATCGATTGATACACTTTATGAAATCTTATGAATGAACACGCAATAACCGTAGGTATACCATCATTTTATTATCCGGTACATATTATATGGTTAACCCATATATTTAATAATATTATAGTATAATAATACACACGTCCGTTCCGGAAATCATTGATCATTATAACTGTTTTATGTTTATAATATATGTATAACGACACTTTTACGATACGCACGTTTATACACATACACATCAGTTTTATTGTAATGTACACGTCTGACCACAACCCGGGTATAATATACTATGTACCTACCTACATAATAATATAATAATGTAGGTATGTAAATTATTATCCTTTGACCGCATTGCACCAGACACGTGTTCAAAAATTTACCGGAAATATCGTTTTACCCCGTTTCGTAGTATTTTTTTTTTTTTTTTTTTTTTTTTATGATACCGTGGTAGGATTTCTTTCTCTGACCGTGGATTATAATATACGTAATTATAATAATATACCAAAACCAATACTCATTTCATGTATTGTGATATAATATTATAAATGAACATATAACAATAGTTTTCATGGCGCGTATTATAATATACTGTACTTGATAATTAATATTATATAGTATTAATTCTAAAACTTCAAAAGCCAATAAATTTGATATTAATCAATGAACGTTAATTATAAATTATTACAAAAAAAAAAAAAGTCGATGAATATAATAAAAAACATATCTTTATGATTATTATAAATTGATAATTAATTATAATTGAATTTTGAATTATAAATTGAATTTAATTATTATACAAATTGTATATATATAATTCAATAAATTAAAGTTGAATAGTTATTCAGTGAAAATATAATATTGCAATCGAGAGTAAATATTATTTTTAATGAAATATTATATAAAACAAAAAATAATTTATGGGAACTCTTTTATATATTATTTGTTTAATTTTATATGATTTCTATATTTTCATATTCTACACGAAACGAAGAATGTATTGATTTTACATTGATGTGTGTCTCTTTTAATGCACGATTTTTGATATAGTAAATTTGAAAAAGTATAGTTCAATTATCATAAATGATGAAGTATCAAGTATACATTCAAAAGATAATTACGTCTTGTTATTGGTATACTTTAATAAAAGTATATTTTTAAATTTTTAATGATTTTTTTATAGAATAAAAATTTTATTAAAAAATGCTAGAAAAACGAAAAATTCGTGATACTATTTTAACGCACTCGATTTTATTTATTTTATTATAATATTTAAATAATATTAATCATAATGATTTGAAAATTTTATTGAGTACCTGTTAACATATAGATATTTTACATATTTTGATTTTTAAGTTTATATTTAGTTTATGTTTAATTTAAAATTTTCAAGTATTAATAACTAATTTATTGTTAGTATACTTGATTGAACTTTGCTCAGAATCTTTTTTTTTCCTATACGACAATACAACATTATCCTTATACATAACTATATCATCCAGTCTATAATTTCATTATGAATTATAATATTGATTTAATTAGTTATACTCGTACTCGTATTTTTATATTAACGCATTTTGTATTATATTAAGATTTATAAAAAGGTTATAAATTTATAAGTTATAAGATATAATAATAACCCATAAATAAAAGATCAAATTTCACGATCGTCGTCCGTGTACACTCGTATTTTTTTAAAGTAGGATGTATAAATAATAAAAGTATTGTTTTTGTTTAATTAAAATGTTTACAGGTTATGGAAAAAACGAATTTTATATCCTGTATAGTTATTACTTATTATGAAACGGTAGTTATATAGCACTTAGCGCCGCCAGATATAATTTAACTTTCAAATTTGCTTAATTAATTTTTCGATAAATATTATATTACACACTTTACACTGTGATTTGTGTTACATAAATTGATTATGGTTTCGCGGTATTTTCAATATTCAAATGAATAGTCATAATAATTATTATTTCTTTATGGTTCCATTATTATGTTGTATATTGATTTTAATATCAAACATTCAAACGTAATTGAGAGGTAAATATAATATAAATAACAATAATTTTCACAAAAGATGAAAAGTTTTATTTTTGCATTTTATAATGTAAGTTATACATTGATTCGTTTATTACTGTTAAATTTGTTAAATTTTCAAATTAACCATTAAAATTATTCTTTAAACTTTTAGAGCTTCGTTAATATTTTATATTTTGTAATGTATATAGTAGTCATCGTTATGCTCGTTCAAATGAAATGTATTTTATATATAATATTTTATTGTTAAATTAAATGTAATTTTATAATATTATGTACCTAACAGTATAATATTCGTACGATTATAAATATTATATTTTCAAAATTAATATAGTTTATTATAATAAAATTTTAATATTACGTAAAATAACCAATATTATCGACGTACTTAATTACGTAATATTCTCTTAATGTGAAAAATTGTCGACGCTGCTGCACGGTTCAATTTAATCACACTTTTACATTTTAGGATGAAATTATGATTTTTAATAATTATTCACGGATATAACAAATAAAAATAATTTCTCTATACGAAATCAAGGGTTCATACTTGTTTCAATTAATCGGTCACTATATAATACTCGTATAATTATATACTTTTATAGGTTTTGCGTAGGGACGAACTATATGATACTAAGTAAATATTGTTTAATTTATATTGGTGATAAGTGAATATTGTTTTTATGGGAGGTTTTTTTTTTTTGAAATTTAAACATTATGATATACTATAAAATTTATTTCACTTTATGAGTCTAGGTATCGTAAAATTAAATGTTTTCATACAAAACAATATTGAATCACGAAATTCTCAAATGGGACATACACATACGATTTCAGTGCGGCGTCATAATATTATGGAAATATATAACGATAAAGAAATTTTCGTCGTAACTTTTAGCTACTGCAGGACGATCAGTAATTATTGTAAAAAAAAAAACAAAGCGTATAACAATAAAAATGATGTAAATAAAATGAAATTACTCGAAAAAAATAATATAATGGGAATATTATCAGGTTAGTAATATTATGTTAAAAATTCCGTTTGTGTAAGTTTCGCGCATTTGACACGAGTTGAGTTTAATAAAAAATTAGAGTTTTTTTTTTTTTTTTTTTTTATATGTCAGGTAACATTGTTCATTGTACCTATACAATATCGTCTAATAAACACAATTGATAAATTACCATTACGTGGAAACTGAATAAAACGAAAGCGGACAAATCTACTCGGTAACGTATACTTAAAGAAAAAAAATCATTATTATAATTTGATTTTTAAATTGTGTAACCTATACGTCTTCGAAACGAAATCCCTAGTGTTGAGTCTTGAATTTATGTTTACAGTCTTGTACATGTGGCATTCATAGCCAACGAATTAATTAATATTATATTCTACTTTCTTATTATACACACACACTCGGGTGACGGCATCCGTTTGAATATATTTTAATATATTATGGCCTTGCTAAAATGCTAATAGAACATTAATACATTATAATTTATTTTTTATTTTTATTTAAAAAAAAAAAAAACGAACTTGAAAAATCGCTGTCAATACAATTATTATTAGTTTTCGACGATAGTGCGTTTCGTGGATTTTACGACTTTCGAACAACAGTGATTTAAACACATTACACGTGTCCAACCAGGCTAATACGAAGATGTTTGCACGCGACGGGTGAACATTGAGGCGTGAAATGGCGTATAAACGACGACAAAGGCGAAAAGTGACGAGTCTATTTTTTGTCATCCTTGCATCGATCTTTCCCGGACGACCGTACAATGTACATTATAAAGCATTATAATAATAACGAGCGAATAACTGTTGCAGAATTTTCTTTTTCTTGTAGTGTATTTTATGTTAAAAAGATAGTGTTGAATTTTGATTTAAATTGAACGCAATGATAATATAATTATTATATTCGAAAAACAATTCTGAGCGAAGTAACTGTCAGATTTGAGTATTTAAGTGACTCATTTAAATTTAAGGATTTTATGATAAATTATTTATATTGAACATAAGAGACTATAATAAATGTAAAAATTTTAATCATTACATATATTAACTGATGGACTTCGCTTAAAAGTTAAAATCGTATTTCTGATTTATCATTACATTCAAATTTTAATCAAAATTCAACACTATACACTCTTTAGACAGCTGTATTCCTTTCACCTTTCACAGCAGTATCAAATTTCTTTAATTTTGTAAGTTGAAATACACGAGTGTACGAACGTATATTAAAAAAATATACATACATTCTAGTACTTAATTACTGTTTAAATAATTAATACATTTAGAGAAGAAAAAATATTATACTTAAAAGTTTCACTAAAAAGTAGTTCTATCCTTTAAAACATCAAATTTAAAATAGTAATATTTTAATTCTTTATATTAAACTAAAATTAATAATCATTTAATTTTAATATTTCTAAAAATTTAAAGATGATATATTGAATTTGAAATACGTAAATATACAAAAATTATACGCTATTATTGACTTATTGTAACATATTAATGAAATATATTTCACAAAACTAAAAAAATGACCTAAATCAAGTATCAATTACAATTTCTTACCGGAATCATAATGTTATTCGTGTGAAAATCGGAGTATTAATTCTGGTAAAAAAAGTGTCTACAGGAGAAAAAAAAGACAAAACATTAAAAAAATAATATAATATTCTTCACTTCAATCATAATCTAAAATATCATAACTATAATATTATTAATTGAATCGTTTACAAGTCGTAAGTTATATAAGACATGCGCTTAAATGATTTGAAAAATATGATTATTATTATTTTTTAATACTACTATATGTGATAAAATGGATCAGCTAAAAATATTTAAAGTAAGTGTATAATCGATATAAATGAGTTTGCTATGCAAACAAGTATTTAAATTAAAATTTCATTATCGCGGATTAAAAAACCATGAAAGTTAATGGGAAATTATACGGAATTTGAAAATTAATTATTTCTTAAACAAATGTCACATACAACATCAATTTTTTTAATAAAAAAAAAAAAAAAAAAAAAACGTATTCTAAAGTTCGTATATACTTAACGTATAATTAAAAACGGATAAAATCCGATAGTTTAACTTTTAAAAAGTTTAATACTTAAAGACTAGGGTTTAAATTCGTATCGAGAGAATAATGCGGTTTGATAATAATTATTATAAACAAAAACGAATAAGTTTATTAAGTCGAAACTTTTGTTTCGCAACTCGAGATGTTTACCTGTACCTACATTACATATAACGCATATACGTATAATATAAAATATAAAAAAAAAAATTATTATTTATACACATATGGAATTTTATTGTTAACTCGATTCGCCCGAACCCGAACTTATTATAATTATAACGTCGGTAGATTCGCATATAATTTTCATCAACGGTTTTTAATCGCGACAATTTATTATTATTATTATTAGATCAATTTTGTGGTCGAGAAGACCCTCACTGGTTACGCCTCGTCGTCGTCGTCGCAAACGTATATACATTTTATTTTATACATATCGTAAACTCGACATTATATTGTACGTCTTCGGCGGTATGTACACATACGCACGGGTGGAAAACAACGAAATAACAAAAACTCGCCCTTGTAACCCTGTAGCAGTTATAACATGCTAGCTGTGATTCCGTGGACCGTATACCCTCCTCTCTCGTCAGTTGCACAGTTTCGTCGTACTCGGGAAATTTATAATTGCCCCGTCGTCGTCGCGACACCCTCTTCCGACAAGTCGCGCGGGGTTGTAACTGCAATATATATACATGCAATCTTATATCGTATATATATGTACGAAATACTAATTATTATCGTTTCGATAAAATAACGATTCAGTCTCTACGTGGGGTCCCCACACACACACACACACACACTTATATAATATATAAAATGACGTTAATAATAATAATATATAACCGTGCCGTATACGTCGGGACGAAAACGTGTGCAACATTGTATATAATTATTATAATACGTATAATAGAAGATCGATGAACTGAACTAATAAAGACTTGTGTGTGTGTGTGTGTGTACGATACACCGAATTACCCCCGGATCGTTATAATACGCGCATTACCGCTCGTTCGCCACGTCGAAGACGACTATATACGCGTTTCTACCCCCGATTCTCATGACGTTTTTTTTTCTTCTTCTTCTTCTTCTTCTTCGCGTTTATCTCGTCTATTTCGTTTTCTATTATCGTCCTCTCTTTTTCTTCTCTCCGCGAGCACTATATTATACTCTACTGTTCTTCGACTCTTGGTTTTTTTTTTTTTGTTTTTTTTTCTCGCTCGCGTCACTTTTCAAAGGGCGCGAAAACAATATAATATGTTTGTAGCACCAATTATTGGCCGCCGTCTGCGCGCTGGTGCGACCATCAACGTATATACGTATATATATATATATATTGTCCCTTACGGTAATACCGGGAGCATTTGTTTTCATTAGGCGATACCTCCGCGTGTCCCTTCCGGCGTCGGAGCGAAACAATTTCCTGAGCGACGGAATCATTCTATCTCTCTCTCTCTCTCTCTTTCTCTCTCTCTCTCACCCCGGGAGCAACAATTGGTGTCGCGACTATACGCCCGCCCCGCGACCGGCCGTGCTGCATACACTGCAAAATAATAATATATTATACGCGCGTGTGTATACGTCGCGTTTCAATTGTCACTTTTTTTTTTCAACGTTCTCGGCCGTTTCTTGGGGGCCAAGAGAGAGGACGTTTCGATCGCCCCGTATACACGTATACGATATTATTATGTACCCGCGCGGATATACCATTTATATAATATATCGTACGTGCGGTATGTATATAATATGTACGTATATATACAGTTGTACGTCCGAAGACGCGTCTGCACGGTGGTGTCGCTCGAGCGCGTGGCGAAATGAGATTCGGAATGAAGAGAAGAGAAAAGAAATCGCTGTAAATAATAATATATTATATATTATTATACAATATAATATGGAAGGAAGAGAGACAAAAAAAATTCCGACGCGAATATCAACGCGCGAATATTGTCGAACGACAAGAATTCGGCGACGACGAAACGAAAGAAAAATAAATAAATTTCTCTACGATATAATAATAATAATAATAATAATAATAATAATAATAATAATAATAATAA
>JAIUCT010000018.1:252714-304458 GCA_021307375.1 Tetraneura akinire | reverse complement strand
AATAATAATAATAATAAAATATATTTTACGTTATTATGTGCGCCAGGCATATTACCACGAGAATATTTTACTGCCATCAAGTCAATAATACGTAATGTATATAATTATATATTATATAGTGTGTTATTACAGTATAAGTTTGTTTAGTTTTTCTATACGCGTGGAAATAAATACCGTCTGCAGTTGCAAAACAAAACACAAAAAGTGAAATTAAAATAAAAACTGCCCCGGCAGACTTCCGCTCGGAAAAGTATATTTTATTCAAGTATCAAGTTCGTAATATATAATTATATTTATACATATACAGGGTGATTTATTAAATGTAGAGCGTTCTACATTTTTAATAAATCGCCCTGTATGCTGTATATGTATTTATATAGTATACTATATGTACAAGACATATGTATGTTAAGTTCTGGTTTTATTGATCGATATAATATTTTTAGTAACAGGTATTATTATTATTATTATTATTATTATGTACGCACGATTCGATCCGGTTAGAAGAATTTAAAACGAATAACTATAGCAGTTCCCGTCGAATCGTATCAATATTTCCACACGCGTATATTATTACCACACCGTTTTTGTCGTCGTCTAATGTGTATTTAACTAACTCGAAAATTATAATATAAAATATTAATATAAATATTAAATATTAATTATATTATAAAATCAAAATATAAATATTATAACACTATATAAGAGGATAGTGTTGATAAATCATTACATTCGAAAAACGATTCTGAGCAAGTACAGATTCAGATTTAGGTATTTAGGTGACTCATTTAGGGGTTTTATGCTAAATTATTTATATTGAACGTAAAGACATTAATATGTAAACATTTTAATCGGTACATATATTATCTGATGAACTTCATATTATATTCATTATTCTTACGTTTAGTGTAAACTATAAAATTGCACTGGGTTTTGGATTTGAAATAATTAACAAGTAGTAATTATTTGTTAATAATTAACTGCAATGTTTCTATATCATTTAAAAGAATAATAATAATACTTTAATTTAAGAGTAAGAACAAAATTATAAAATAAATAAAAACATATTATAACTCACAAGTCACAAATGTATGGAAACAATATATATTATAAGTAATTGCATTTAACGATTGTTATAATTGTGAAACATATTTTACATAAAATTGTTTTTGATTAGAGAAATGAATTTTTTATTTTTATCAATTAATAATTGAGTAATATTGAATTTTAATTCCACTTAAAAATTATTATAGTTACATTAGGTTACTAGTTAGGTACTAGTGTACTAAACAAGTGCAAATCGATGGATGGAATAAAAACAGAAAAATGCATAGGTACATTTTTCAGAGGGAAACAACAATATTGTAATGTTAGGATTATTGATGTTAAATATCGTGGAAAAAACATCATGATTATTTTCACAACTTTTGTGTTTATATATACGAGGATGTATTATACATGTATATAGTATTTCTGCAAGTCTTTGAGTCCCTTGTGACTTCTTCTTGACTGTGTTTTCCTATTGAAAAACAATTTCGTAAAAGGAAATTCAATATTATGTTGTAATATTACTTATACTTAAAAAAAAAAAATACCCGGCTCTAAACTCGATCAAAAAGTACCTATTTAGTTTGTTCTTAATAAGACGGTTGGAAGTGGAATGGCAATAATAAGAATGCGACAATTAACTTTAATAAACAAATCAAATATACCAACACGACACGTTTATTGTTATAGTACAATCATATATTATATTATTCGTTCTAAAAATATACCGTTCGAGCAATACGAAATATAAATAATAATTTTTTTTTTTTATTTATGTAATAAAAATATGTATGAAATATATTATAGATATTAAATTAATTATATATTATTATTTTTTTTTTCGAGTTTAAAGTTTTAAACTAATAATAATAATAATCAACGCTTTTTCGATTATAACACTATATAGTACCTATAATCAAATAATTTTTAGGATTAGTGATTACGGTAATAATAATATAGTGTATGAGTCGAAATCGGTTATTTACATTTTAACGGGGCCGAAGAGCGTGTAAAGTTAATTCGTGTTTAATCAAGGCGGTCAAAGTTTGATCACGTTTGTATGGCCAATACATATTGTATTAGGATAACGTTATATATTTGATAATTGAAGGCTTTTGATGATACACGCGAATTATATTACGTATATACCTACCTAAAGGTAACCGTATACGGTTGTTTGATGAGATTCGTTGGTAAATAAGTTTGAATAATCTGTATACAATAATATTGCTAATTACCGAGGCAAATGAGATTTATTCGAATCCGTGTAGAAATATAATAATATATAATATATTGTTTTATGTCTATAATTTATATTTTTAGATAATATTAAAATATAATATATTATATTCGTTACAGTGAAATGGGAAAGGAAAAAATAATATAAGAAAAACGAGCAAATGCCACGATATAACGATATTAGGATTTATTCTGATAACATAATAATAATTATCGTTTATTGTAATATAATATATTATTTATGAAATTATAATAATATTTACTACCTAAGTATAATTTTATTTTATTTATTATAATTTCATTTATTCCGTTTATATTAAATGTATATTTTACGCCTAGGCACGGTTAACGCGTGTATACATGATTAAAATAATAATAATAATAACGTGTGGCTTCTTTCTTTCTCTCTATTTACATATCCGTATATTATGTATTATTATACATTTAATTATTTGTGAGATTGCAACCGTCCGTTATTGTTCGGATCGAAACCTCGTTTATAAATTAGTTTCGAACTCTATTCAATACATTGGAAGCCAGACATTTAAGTAACAAAATAAATACAATCAAAATTAAATTATAAGTTTAATAAAAAAAAAAAAAAAAAAAAAACGTGAAGTTAGTTAAGCATTTAATATTTGTTCGTCAAAAGTTTTTATTTTAATCACAAAACATCTTTTGAACAATACGATTTAAAATTATTTGTTGAGAAAAAATGAAATAAAAGCCGTTTATAAACTATATTATTATTATTAGAAAAAATATGTTTTATATTTAATAATTTACAAAATAAAATTGACAATATCAATGTGTTTATTATAACAAAAGTTTATGAATTATATGGCAGATTATATAAGTCAGAGTTAATAAAAATATAAAAGAATACGACAGAAAAGAATTGCGAACTCCCGAAATGTTTTATGTCAAGGTGAATATTATTATGTTTCTTATTTGTTATTTATATTTTAACTATAGGTGATAAAATTTTAATTCTGTAAACATCATTAAATACCATATGATATTGTTTAAATTTTATCAATAGTTGTAAAAGCTTTATTTTCGAAAAAAATGCCAAATTTAATCAAATCAAATGAAATTAAAAATGATTATATATTATACCTGTACATTTTTTATTTTGTTCTTTGTTGCTTAATTTCTCTTGAGACTAAATTAAAATATTAATTATAAATATTTTCTTGTTTTTGTATTTCATGCTGCTCGATAGAATTGTTGTATATTAAATAAAATTATCCTTTGAAAAGTACAAAGCCTTGTAAATTAGATCTTAAAATTATTATTATAATATTGTGAACTATACGTGTAAGATGATGGCATCAATTTTTAAATATTCCAGCTATTACAATAATTTTATTTATTAAATATTGTAATATTTTATACATGTATATATAATTAAATATTTAAAATATCAATTAAAAAAATACAAATTCAATCAAAATTAAATCAATTATTTGATTTTATTATTTCCAATGTCAGTACAACGTTTTGAGAACCCTGGCCGATGTTTCTTGTATTATAAATGTATAAGGACTTTTTATTTTTTATATGAGTATTTATCAACCATCTTACATTAATATTAAGAACTTTAAGAAACTTTAATCGTACGCAATATTCTTTCTCATTTTTTCTAAAATATTAAATAAACAATAATCAATAAAACTATTTTATTCTCCATCTCCATACATAATTATCAGTTTAGATTTACATCCGTAATAATATTACATTTATTAAATAATAAATTCTTTAAAAAAAAACCGCAAAAAAAAGTTTTTTAAATCTTATTTTGTTTTATTAGTACCTACACATGAATGATATTTCTGATGCATTATACGTTATTTTCAGTAATTGATGGATTGAGATAACGTATTTTTAAATTTCACGATTATTTATTTAAAAGTAAATTAATTAACGATGACTTCCAGTTGTCTATCGTAGATTTTGTTCAAATTTAACCGTACTTAAATAAACGATTGATCGCAATTAACAAATTGAAGTCATATCTCATATTTTACGATTTGAATGGTTTGAATATATAAATATATATAATAATAATATATATATATATATAATATATAATATAAATAGAATAATTTTACAACATGAAAACGAAGTATTGCAGAATGATCACTTTTGACTCAACACAACAAAATTCCACCTTCAGTAAATAGGTACATTACTTTTTATTTTTTTTATACAAATAATAAATAATAGAATCATAATACATGAATAATTCAATTATAAACGATTCAATTTAATCGTTTATAATATTGAAATCATTAGAATAATAATTATATATTAATAATAATATTATATTATAATGTAAGTTGATAAAAAAATCACCAAATGATTGATAAAAATAACTTCAAACTGTTTTAAAAGTATAAATATTGAAATTATAGCGATATTTAATAATCATCAATAATAACGATGTTGTAGGAGACGCGTGACAAAATTTAAATATAGTAATTCAGTATAAATTAGAAAACAAATAATCAACACATTTCAACTGTGATTGATGTCATCAATTATCAGAAATGAAAAATAACTTCTATTTATTTTTTAATAGTGAGAAATAATTTGGGATTAAAATATTATATTATGAGTGGTAGTCGGTAGATATACAATAAAATAAATTACAAATTATTAGTTAATATTCTTAAATAATTAACTCGAAACATTTTTCTGACAGCCTGACAAATTTATTTTTACTCAAATGAAAAATAATTTTATATTTTTATATCTGATAAAAGAATTCGAGAAATGGTATGGAATTATTTTCGGAAGTATTTTGCTAAGTTGTACTAAGAAAATTATATCCTTATATTATATACACATCCTCAGTTTAGTTAATGCACAACGTATACATTATATTATTTTTAAATATTTAAATTGTTTATACTCTTATAGTAGTTTCAAGTTATTTTCATCCATCATTTGGTATCTTTATCATTATAATAATAATAATTATAATTATAAATAATAATAATATGATTTTTACACTATTATAGGATGTGGTGAACGGATGTGGATGGGGCATAAAGAAATTTTAGATTATACGCATTACACAGGAGTTAATTTATCGACAAGGACGCATTGGCAGCTGAGACGATGTACGGATAGATGTCACCCGGGAAAAACGTGGAAAGGGACACAGGCCAAGTGAACTGGAAAATTAAACGTCATTTCCAGTTAAAATATTTATTATTATCGAAACTCTAAATGGATATTTTTGTTTTAAAAACGTTTTACTAACTGCAAAATTCTAAATCAAGCTATGTAAATGACGATGGCGAGATTTTATTATGGAAATATTATATCAATTATTGTTTTTATATTTGGTAACAAAAACGTCACCGCTCGTTGTCGCCATCACCTAAAAATACAATATAGTAAATTAATATTTTCCACCATGTTAGTTTATGCTAAAAGTTTATGTCAGCTCGATAAATGATAATGCGTTATATAGGTACAGTGGCGCCATTCG
This sequence comes from Tetraneura akinire, assembly GCA_021307375.1. Lineage (NCBI taxonomy): Eukaryota > Metazoa > Arthropoda > Insecta > Hemiptera > Aphididae > Tetraneura > Tetraneura akinire. Next base: position 298,670 of record JAIUCT010000018.1, on the reverse strand, counting down.
AAAAATATGAATTATTCCGACAACAATATAATACAGTTCAAATTATATTTTTTAACCGTATAAAAAAATATGTGTGCGACCTACCTTCTATATTATACTGTTCGTCAGTTATTCTCTACCATAAGTTTATTGGTATCCTGGTTTGAGATAAACTTAACTTTGGTCAAGTTAGACGCTTATGGGATCGTCGCGTTCATAATAATATGGTTCAATGCACAAGTTTCGAATTATTTTTACTATAATTTGTCTATATACGGTGTACACCGGTTGATGTTCGTTAACTCCATTACCTAAATTTGGTTTATTACTTATTCACCATGTTTATTTTAGGTTTTAATGGTACGTTATGCGGTCCATATATCCATCGTCTTTCCTCTCGCTGTATTTAATATAAATATATTATTTATTGATCAGGTACGGTTTGGTTTTGGTAAAAGTAATTGAAAAAAAAAAAAAAAAGTTTATTAATTATAACTACTTTTATAGTTTTATATTGACATTTTGTTTATATTTTATTTAAAAATACTCAAAGATATAAAACTGTATTATACTTAATCAAATTACGCGTCTACGCCCGTTCAAAAGTATTCGTCTCTCGATTGCAGTCAGCAAAATATAGTGTTTACCGATTCTTATTTTCTATACACAATACACATAATAAATATAATATTGTATAACGAAGTGTCAAAGTAAAACTCGTAAGTTAGTTGCACTTGCACATATTTATAAATAAATTAAAAAAAAAAAAAAAGTAATGTCATTATTGTTCGTAATAATGTGCGATTTAAATAAAATGTATATAATTTGAGATAATTATTGACAAGACGATATGATTGTACACGTCGTCGATTTTAAAAGCGAAATAAGAATAGGTATTAAATATCACTAGAAAAATATTAATATAAAACTAGTAAGTTTTTTCAAGCCTAATCCTAACGTATTTCCGTTATCCGCACGTATACCTAAAGAGTAAAAAACGAAAAACGCGCAGTAATTATATTGTTATCAATTTATATCATAATATATAAAATAACCGATAGCGGATCACTCGTGTGCTCATCTCGACGATAGTTTATATTGTTACGTGCATTATACTCGTACCTAATATAATAATACACTCGACAGATATTATATTACTTATATTTACGCAGTTTGGTCCATATGTCGAAGAGCACGCTGGACGCTGTATTCGGGGGATTTTCTCCTCTCTCTCTCTCTCTCGTACACGCAACTAAATAATAAAATAATATAATGTTTAAAATAGATATACCTATATATACATACAACGTATATACGTAGTTATATACGAGATTTTTCAATTAATACCGGAACGTGACACATTACAGTCGGAGGGAGCTTTTCGCAAAATACCGTGAAACGCGATATCATAACAAAGTATATATACGAGTATATTATATGTATTATATACGTGTGTGTGTGTATATGGAATATAAACCCATGGACTGTTTTCTTAATAGGTCCTCGTTCACATCACACACACATACTGTTATTTTTTTCTCCTCTGAGTGTGTTTATTATATACGGTTAAATACGACGTTTATTGTGGTTTGACAGATGAGTTCGATACGAATTTTCGTATATTTTATTTTTCTATTTTTTTTTATTTTATACATAATAATATATTAACGATGTATAGAAGGTACACGTTGAGCGTGTAATAATAAAGATTAATTTCGAACGTTTTTAAATAATATCTTGTTACCGGTGTATAAGTGTATACATAACCGGGTAACAGGTATATACCTGGTAAGTATATAAATATATATATATATGCGCGTTTTATACGATATATTGCTTTTCGACGATTATATAATTCACGTGAATTTGCTTTCTCTCTCTCTCTCTCTCTCTCTCGTTTCCGTTCTTACGTCAACCCCGCGTGGGCTGAATAATAGTACGTAATGTGTATATATATAAAATATATTAAAGTGAAAAGCGGAAAAGAAAAGAAGAAGAAAAAAAAGAAAATTGTTCGTGAATCGTCGGCGGACGTTCTAATAATTCTTTTACAAAAACAAATTCGCCGACACGATTTAATATACTCAACAATATATGTATTATCTGTTATTAAAAAATGTATACATAAATTATTCAGAGAAAAAAAAATTCACTTTTCCTATACGCGATGAGTATAGTACACACGTTTTTATATATTTCAAAGCGATGCGTGCTGCGAGAGTCAAAATACTTATTTTTGATATTAATATATTATACCATATTTTTTTTCGTGTAGCCCATCATACATAAACTACGGACTCTCTCCCCCATTCGTTCAGAGACTTAAATCTCCTAATGGAGTGTATTTATCTTACCGGTCACACTATACAATATGGTGGTATATAGTATAACGCCTTTACTTCCGCACCGTATACATGAAATATAATATACTGATTTGAGTACTTTTTTTGGCTCTTTTTTTTTTTCGTCTTCACGAGGAGCGTGTTATCCGTATAATATCATAATACGTATATTATGTAATTTTTACGGAAAAAATAACGATACACTCATCGATACATTCACTATTATAATATCACATAATAATCTAATTCATGTATTCTCGTCATAATTATAGAGGGACGAGTGGGGGAGTCTAATCGTCCTTTCGAAAACAAAAACGCGTTAAAACCGTATACGGATTAAATATTTATAAACGTATTCGTCGAAAAATACGGTCCTTCAAAATATTGTTTATCCTATATAGGCGGCGCTCGATGAGTTACTCGATATTCGAGAACGATTCAAATATTATAACTGTATATAAATACCCTGCCCACGAATTTCATCTATTGATTTTATTATTACAAATTGTGTTCAGAATCGATTATTCAAAAATTTAAGCGTATCGCGTATGATTATAAAATATAGACTTAAAGAGTCCTTCGGGTCGAAAATTACAAACGAATAAATTATTGTATTAGATAATAAAATAAACATGCAATCAATATTTTTGAGAACATTTTGATTTTGACCATTTTGAACTTTCACCGTTTTTAATTTTAAGAATTATTTCTACGCGCATATTTTAAAGTTTTATCATTTCACAAATGTAATATTAACCTAACCTATAAATCTATAATAATATACGCGTAGTTATACGCGCGAAACGTGATTTTTTTTCTCTTTATTCTTCGTATTCGTGATTTTTCTTCTTTTCATTTTGTAATTTATTTCATTATATTACAACACACAAGTTTATTGAAATACGATATTATGATAGATAGTACAAAGTAGTAAAGTACACATTATTATATTTCATTTTCATCCGTTCTATGAATATTTTAATACCTATTATAGGTACCTGAATAATCCGAAATGTCAGGTGTACTTACTACTTACATATTATATATATATTATATCGTAACTATATTATAGTTTCGAGTATTTACCGGAAGTAATTCGACCTATCTTAAATCATCATAAAAAAAAAAAAAAAAAAAAAACACAATAAAAATCGTTCATAATAAATCACTAATAATATGATTTTCAAGTTTTTCAGAAAAAAAAAAAATCCATATTATTCATCGCTGTTAGGATGTATTTCTTGTGTGGTATATACATACCGCGTTTATAACACATACTTATCTACACCATGCACAAAGCTGCGGTCTATTGAACCGGAAAATAGAATAGGTTATTAAATGTTAAAAGATATTCCACTTTTCACCATGTTCAGTACTAATGTTTCTGCTACTTTGTTTCGTTACTTCGAATGTTTTCTTTTTCGCAGCTTTAACCGTGCCGGCTATTGCCTATACGACAACAGACCGAGTATTTACGCAGTTTCGAGGGTACCGAAATGGCGATGATTTCTTTTTCTTTTACATATTATAACTTACTATTGATACATCGTATAATAATGTCAATCATATCATAATGTACCACGTCTTATACCTAAAATATAATCTCGTCATTTTAAATAATATAAAATTATTATTATCGTTTAAAATCGCCATTTTTTGATAATTTTATATTTTTTAACAGATAAGTATACCTCTAAATCTTATAATATATATAAATATAATATTTGTATGTATGTTTATAAACCTCTAGTTTACTTACTTAAAACAATCGTCAACAAATCAGTAATCACTGACAATGATATTAGGGTAATATATATTTTTTTTTAATTACTATTAACATTTTTATTACGTTTTGATTAATAATTTCGTATTTTCGTAATTAATATTGAAGTACAAGTTAAAATTTCTATATTTATTTTAGCTTACTTATAATTATAAACACATCGCATGATATTGTTCTTATTCAAAACATAATATTATTATTTAAAATTGAATTTTATGTGCATATTATACAGTCCTATTGTTATCGCTATGTCAATAGTATTCAGTTATTTAAAATAATTTTAAATAAAGTGCAAAATATAAAATCGTTCTTTTGTTTTATTAAAATAATAATTTCTTCCAAATTTTATAATCCGCATTTTGTTTTCCACATCTAGTTTATTAATTTTGTTTTTGGTTATCAAAATATCAATTATTATTGTTATCGTTTTAAAAAGTCGAATAAAGGCAAAGGCCTATTTCAATTCTTATAATACCGTTATTATTACAATTTCCAACAATAATTTCTTTATTCATAGATGAATTGAATAGAATTTATTTGTTTTATTTTGAATTGTACTACATAATATGATTAATTATTATATCAATACATTCTATCGTAAACCACGATAATAATTAAGTAGGTAATAATAATAATAATAATAATAATAATAATAATAATAATTATTATTATTATTATTATTATCCGATATAAAATATAATAAGGTCCGATATGATTTAGTTACATATTAATTGTAGATTTTAATTAAGTCTAAACATATAATTTTTATATATTATTTAAAACAATTTTATTGTAAATGTAAAATAAATAAATATAAAATTATTTTTGTTTAAAGTTTTAAATATAAAAAAAAAAATCTATTATTTTTACAATTTAATATGAGTCTGTAATAATATTATTTATTTATCTTTGAATGCATTAATATTTAATAAACTATAATTAATTTTTATGACGGAGCGTTGGCAGAGTTTTGGGAATTGGTTTCGGAGCTACCGACTCTCGGTAGCTTGATGAGAATCGCCATAAACAAAAATCGAGACTGGAAATTTTTAAAATATTTTGAACTTATTTAAGCAATATGTATTTGAGTTCCTATACAATTTTCAGATCCTTAAACTCAATATTGCCAATTTTACTTTATAGAGATATAAAAATAAGAAATTATAAAATTTTCAATGTTTTATATTTTCACGAAAAATAAACGTAATTGTTCTAAACTCATACCACGTATATAAATGTCCAACTAAATTTTCAAATCTTTAAGCTTAATATTGACTGAGTTATTGTAAAATATTGAAAGCGATTTTGTCAAAATTTTAAAATTGCTGAATTTTCGTCATTTTTCGTTAGTTTCTCCTACGGGATAAAAATCTTATGAAATTTTAAAAGACTTAAATTAAGAAGAAAAAAAAATCCAGGTAGACAGTCGGTAAAGTGTCACGCAGGGTTTGGAGGCGAACGAGTGATATAAAAAAAGCTGTGTATCAGCCAAGGTTGGGTTAAAATGTAAACTCATTTCGGGGTCCGAAGTGTGCGTGAGAGCGCGTTATTAATGGTCAGAAGTGGTCACCGCGGCGTATTGATGAACTCCGCACCGCGGCTGTAACATTTATGACGCTAAATCACGTAGCCGGACACCGAGCTCTCGCAATCCCCGACAACAAACACAAGTCACGTTCGGTCCACGTGCACTATACATGCATTATGTTGCCGCGTGGTACGGTCTACAAGGTGTCGTAAAGGTCTTTAACCCTGAAATTGCAAAACTTTCCGAATTTCTATATTATTGCGACGTGGATCGATTTCACGCGTTTCGTTAATAGTTTAATACATTCGTTTTGCGTACTTTAATAATATAGAGACAATTTATTACATATATTAATTATATTGATTATATTTGTGTAAAAAAAAAAAAAAAAAAAAATGAACGTTTGACGATTATATAAATAGCCGAGCGAAACGCGAATAATGTCCTATACGCGTATAATAAACACCCTGTGACTGCGCGTATCTCCGATGGGGTGTTTGGACGGATTTCAGGATGTGGAAGATAGGTCGCGTTCGTGCGAGGGTGGTCGAACAGGACGAAGTATAAACAAGTAAGGCATAACACGGTGGATGAGTATATAAAAAATATAGTTTTTTTTTTTTTGTTATATTATTCTACCCATTCGAAAACGAACAAGAAACAATTATGGAGCTATACAGTGGCGTATTTTGAACAAAATTCTAGGGGATCCAAAAATTTATTATTGTATAATAAATATATTTAGAGGATCTCAAAAAAAAAAAAAAAAAAAAATTATTCGCTTTAATAATACTCACATGTGCACTTTTATAATTAAAACTAAATACATGAATTCTTCAAAATATAAAACGATAAAAAAACAAGAAATTATTATTATAATAAAACTTATATTTTTTATATTAAACGACGTAAATTACCGAATTGCAAATGCTCACAATGCTCTGCAACCGTAATTTGTAGTCTTATAAAGTTATAAAAGTGTTAATGTATAAATACTATTTGATAACCGAACGATTCAGTATTTTTCCCCCGTATAATAATCAATAAATTTTTAATCGAAAAATAATAAAATTTATATAAATATCACATATAACAAATAAGGATCGCTACAGTGATTCCTGGGTGAGGGGTCCATGGTTCCCTTGGATCTTCCTCCCGTAAAAACATAATATAATATCCGGTATTGATGCGCGAGTGTGAGACACGTATGTTACATACCTATAGCCAGGAGACAAAGATAAAAACGATCTATTCGTATATTAATAAATGTATGACTTAGAGTTTTATACGGATTTGTAATTGAGTAGCTTGTAGCTGTAAGCATTCGTGTTCGGTAAAATCATGTATTTTATACGTATAATAATTGAATTTGAACGTATACCGAGATTATAGAAAAAAAAATGATAATTGCACAACAGTATATACATCATACTTAGAGTATATAGTAAAAAATATTATCGACTGTGATCGAAATTTAACCTTTAAAACATTTGTATTCTTATAATTTCTATAGTTGATAAATCTATATAACAAAAATAATACTATTATTGGATTATACCCCTTATTATGCGAAAAAAATTAGGACACATTTTTTTTTTTTTGAAAAACTTTGATATATGAATCCTTTTCTTCGGATATAATATTATATAGACGTGTGTATTATGAAATGCATTGTGTACATTTTTCAGGTTATCCGATGATTTGAAAAATGCTCTGTCAAAAATATAATAATAAAACAATATCCCTAGACCACGTGTACGGTATGTAACGAGATCAATGATAGCTTAGTTGGAAAAGCTTACAATAGGGTCTACTCTATAGGTGTGTACCAAGTTTCAAATTTCTGAATCCATTAGGGAATAGCCACGGGGCGTACGCATAGCTATATATTTATGTAATATCCTATTGACTACTTCCAATAAGTTTGCTAGAAACTTGAGACCTTGTATTCATTAGATCCAATATTTACTATATATACATAAAACATGATATTGTACAGTAATTTATAAAAGTTAATCTCTTTAATGTATACTTTAATTAATTAATTTAAACATTGTTTTTTAACAATATTATTCGAAAATTACAATGTTTTCACAAATTCGAGAAAACCCCTCAAAACAACAGTATGGGCAATAATAATATGGCGACGGTTTCAAATTAAAATATTTATAAATAATTATAATAAACGATATTACAATAAATATTATATACTCGTATACTCGTATGTAATCCGTTTCTTAATTCCGCGTTAAACAATAATAATATTACATTTTAATATCAAATTATATTTACCATGATTTTAAATAAATTGATAAATTTTAAATGTAATTCATAACCTAATATTACCTGATTATTATAAATAAAATGCGTGTATTCGTAGCAATTATTTTTAATTATAAATAATTTAAATAGTAATTTTCATAACTTTATAAACGTATATTTTTTTTTGTAATTGACTAAGTGACCTTATATTATGTTGTGGGTATGCAACAATAATCGGTCACTCAACGTTATTAAAATATACGATTAAAGGGTTCTTCGTGAGAGACCGCAATGTATGTATCAGGTAGTCCTCTTAAAGTTATGGGCAGGAGTAGGACAAAACTTCGATCCAATGTATTAGAGTCGTTTTAACACGAAAAAAAAAACATTTTTATGTATATATATATAGCATTTTATTTTAAGAGTGTTTAAGTGAGGGTACAATTTAGCCAATCCATTTAAAACTGTTTCGATGTCAATTCAATTTACACAGGAGGTAAACCTAATCAAATTTGCTCAAATACCCTAACCAAATGAATTCGTCTTATTTACAGTTCTTCTGGGTTTTTAAATTATACGAGAATATTTTCTCTGAAAAAAAAAAACATGTTCTAAATGTGTTTGTATTGAAAATATATACATCAAAATATCATAATGAATTGGTGTAATATGCTAATGGTCAGATATACAAAGACATAATTTTAAAACTAGTCTATAATCGATAATTCCATATTACCAACTTATTCCAATATAAGTATAAAATAAATTTGAAAATTATTAAAGTATAATTATTTTATCATAAGACACGTGGAACATATTTTATATACCTATTTTTATTAATTACATTTTACATAATTAACTTTAATCTTTTATTATATTTTAATTTACCACAAAGTTTTGATTGTTAAAAACATATACGATAGTATTCATATATTATTTCCTACAATCTATCTATATATTGTAAGTAGTAAATTTGTATTTATTTATTGCATTCAATAAAGGTATAGGTGTTTAAATAATATTAAAAACTAAAAATAACATGAATTAATAATATTACCAATTTTTACAATAAATATGTTACCTAAAATTGCAATCGCTAATTAATAATAATTATATGTATAATATTATGTTAAAAGCAAAAAAAAAAAAAACGATCTTGTATGTTTTTATCATCAACAGCCTATCTTAAAATATCAATTAACTAAAATGCTTGTGTTATGTATATTACCCAACAATTAATTTGTAAACTAAATTATAGTTATTACTTATTACCACGAGTTTAATTTTAATTTGATAATACTAAATATAATATTATTATTTTAATTAAATGGAAATATTAAACTAATAACTTAATTGTTATATGTTGTATAATTTATGTGTCATAATCGTCTAACGACCTCTTCTAGTTTTCTGCTGCAAAAAAGATATGTACATTCTATATAGATAGTTTGAATGTAGGTACGTGTACTAAACTAATCACTAATGTACGGTTTTGTGGGAGAATTGATCACTTTAATCAATTTAGTGTACCGCATCACGAACATTTAAATAATACACAATAATTATTTAGACTCGATAAGTTAACCATTCAAAGATTTATGGTCACATGGAAAATTGGTTGTACAACCTAGCCTGTAACAATATAGTGTAATCTATATAATATAGCCTATCCAATAGTAATTTTCCTATTGTGTGTTTAAATAATCTATTAGAAACTACTAAAATTTTTAAACAATGAACACTTATATCAATTAATCATAAATACATTTAATTAATCATTAAATAATATAATAACGCAAGAAAATAAATTGAATAAAGTATACCAAAATCATACGACAAATTTTTGTGTAAATAGTATTCTAAAAAATTCATATTAATATTTGATAAATTTATAGTCTAATTATAATATATAAAACGTGAAATATAAACATTGCATTCAAAATAATAAGAGATTTTTTCAAAAAAAAAATTATAATAAAAAATTAAATAATGTTTAAATTATTTTAAATGTTATATTCTATTATGATAATTCTCGTACCAACAGAATATTTAAAAGTTAAAATATGATAAATTAAATTAACAGGGATTTCTTTATAAACTTTTTAGAGTTTTTGTTATCAAAAAAATAATTATGCCTTTAAATATTTTATGTTAAAAAATAAAATTGACAGAGGTCTGTTATATATAAATTGTTTTTAAGTTTTATATTATTAAAAACACGAGTAAATGATTGAATGAAATATTTTAAGTTTAAAATTCGTAAAAATGTATTGAAATATATTATATTCAATAAATATTTTACATAACTAAAATATATACGAGTACGTCATGTATATAAAAAACTATTTTTAAGTTAAAATTATTATTCTTAAATTAAGAGATACGATCTTTCCTCTATTAATATTTTTATATTTTTGATCGGTATCAATCAAGTGATTTATACGAATAAATAATATTTTCTGTGATTAAATAATTTCAGTGTACATGCATTTAAATTTCATATTTATTGCGATAAATTAAAATATTTATTACGATATTAAACATTTCGTATTAAATTATTCGATGCATTATTACGCATAAGTACATACAATTATTTTTAGCAATTCAACTTTTGTACAAAGCAGATTAAGAAGTTATTCATGATTCAATAGTCGACTATACAATAGTCGCGAGGTTCTATAAAATATAAATCATTTAATCATAATATTAAGATAAATTAATAAAAATAGCTTCTGTAATTATTAGGTACCTATGTGAAAAATAGCCGATGAATATAAACGATTCCAAAAAATATTAATTATGTTTGCTTGTCTTGCATGTTGTCCCTTTATAGGATGAATACATATCTCTTTGTAACCTAAACGTTCAAAGAGATTTATCAGAAAGATTATATAATTTTACTTTTTTGATGTACGTTAATTTAATTTAACTGAGTTAATTTAAAAGAAACTGTAACAGATTTAGTTTGAGCTTTGCTTTGTGTCAAGTCGTGTTTATATTAAATTTTTGACGGGAAATCGATTTTTATTTTAATTCTTTTATTTTATTTTATTACGTAATATCTTCTAATCTTGTACCTAATAATATATTATTATGTTTACAGATCGACAATTTTTATTGAAATGTAATATAACTTTCAAAATTTAAAATTTGTGATTTTTCTTTTTTTAAAACCTAACCACAATGGAAATTATTGCCGAATGAAGAAATAGAAAATTGTACGAAAAATAACAACAATATAATATATATTATATATTTTACTAAAAATGAAGTTTAAACAATATTGTTTATAAAAAAATATTGAAATAAAACGAGTCCTAATAAAATTAAAATTTGACGTTCCGTTGTTGCTGTGGACCTGTGGTTGATATCGTTGCATATTCATTAAATTTGGCGAACATAAAAATAATGTGTAGAACTATAATTCGTAAAAACATATTCATCATTTGAACTTTAAAATATGATTCACGAATTCTCCGTCTATCGAAACTATAGGTAGAAGACCATGTAGTAAAATAAAAAGATTAAAACATGGATGTACTATAGACACTATAGTAAATTCATTTATTTTAACGATATGAAAAAACGCAGTGTTTTATTAGCTACTATAACGTCTTCTGTCAATGAATAACTGTCAATTAACGTTCAAGTCCGAAACGGGTAACTTGGTAAGATTTAAAATTTTAATGAGTTAATATGACTCATGATATTCATCCACATATAATTATTATAATATAGCGTTCGTATATTATGATAAAATTGAAGTCTTCATATTGTTTTGGTATAATATAAATTTATGATTGTCATTAAATTTATATAGTTACTTTTAGTTTCCCGGAATAAGTAATGTTAATGCAAAGTTGCTTTTGGGTCGTCGATTTAAACATGATAAAGAAAGAAGTTACTTTTTTTTAGTTATCCACAGACCATTAACCTAAGGTTGTATAGGCAAGGCACTGTACTATCAATACATATATTAGTTGTATATATTGTATTGAGTTTTAGTGATATAAGATCTATTGTGTTATTATAAACTATTGAAGACTCACGATAAGGTATTGCAGAATATTTATGAGTAATTATAATTATTACCGACAGCCGACGAGTACTATAATTTAAATAAAATATAAATATTTAATTATAAATTAATATAGTTAATAATATTATGAAATAATATAATTTGTTAAGCTCAGGATCAGGGACTGGAACCGAACCGAAAAGAACCGGTTCCGAACCCTAAAAACCCTTAAAATATTAGGAACCGGAACCAAACCGGAACCGTTATTAAATATTTTAAAATAACCGAAACCGGAACCGGAACCTTAAATTTGTATACAAAAAGTACCGGTTTTTTACGGTTCTAAAGTTGATGAAAATTTAATAATTTAAAAACGAAATATTTTAAATTGGAAAATTTAATTTAGGTATATTAAGTATTTTATTTTAAAATTTATAATTTCAATTATAGAAATCTTTTAATTTATAATTAATTGTACTATACTGTATAATGAAACTTGTATTTCGAGACTAAATAAGAATAATATTACCCCTGTGGTTACTTATTAGTTTATTACTAGGTAGGTACTATACTCTGTTCCAAAAGAGAAGACACGAAGCGGTGACCAGTTTTCGTTCGGCGGCGCGCATTCCCCACCTACTCCGATAAATGCACGTATGCTCACCAGCGACCTCTGACACCCAGCTGCATCGTTAAAAACCATTATACGGCGCGCTGGGATTGTTGACATCTATGACACTTGGCGAATATACGTATAACCTGTCACCTGATAACCGTGCAAGTGTACACGGCTATCGCTTGCCGCATTTTAATTACGGTGTATACATCGTCGGCAATGATCGGAAATGATCGGCCGTCATTCGATATGCGCAGAACCCGTGTCTTCTCTTTTGGAACAGAGTATAGGTAGTTATTGGTATTATCATTGGACTATTTATTATTTATTATATTTATATACCTATAAGTGCATTTATATTTTATTTATATTTTCTCGAAAACAAATAAAAATAAAATTATACAATTTAATATTATTAACTATTATATAAATATCTATTTTAATAGATTTAATTTTAAGCGTGCAATGCATTAGCGTATGAGACTGTTTCTCAGAATAGTCAATAGTTGTTTGATGGATGATGAACAAGTATTATAGCGGAAATAATTCAATTCATAACCCGCATTACAAACAAATATTTTTGTTGTTTAGATGTAAGCAATAATATTATTGTCAATCGCCTGTCCGTTTAATTACCATATAAATAGGACAATGGACAAATCATTAATAAAATCTATTTTAATTTTTACTGCGTTGCCCGCCTTCTCGGCTCTCACCAACAAACAAAATTTAATTCAGGTAATAGTGACAAACTGACAATTGACAAAACAACAGTTAACAGTACTGAATATTGTTATATTTTATGGTTTTGTTAATTTTTTTATTATATGGTATATAAAATAAATATATGGTATTTAAAATTTAATATTTTTATATAATTTAAAAAAAAAAATTATATATTTAAAAATATATTTATATATAAATATTACATTCATTACATTTATATATATTTTACATTCCACTTGCCATTGGCGTTCTTAATGTCTTAATTTCTCCGGGGAAGAATGAGTTTTGAAATTGAAAGTTGTTTACGATTATTTTATTTTATTGATAATTTCTGATCCACATCTAATTTCATCCACGTTCAACAAATGTTTATGATTACTTTATTATTATCAATATAAACAATAATATAATAATTATTATTTATTATCATAAATTATTTGGCGGTTTTAATCGTTATATTATACTACCTCCAAAATATACAGCTGTCTTACATTATCAATGATTATTATGATCAAATTGAACTAACCTAAAAATCGATGTCACTTACCGCATTTTTTTTCTTATCTATTACTTACGACGCATTTGTTTATACAACAAAAATGCTGTAGGCGACAAATTAAACTGTTGTAACTTGTAAGCGACAATATGGCGTATACATCATTATTTGGGCGCTTAACACAAAATTAATATGTCGTTTACTGCTCATTCAATAAATACGAATGTCACTTAAATCAAATTTTGTCGCTTACACATCACTTTTTTCACACCTGTCGCTTACAGCATAAAGTTTGATTATTGATAACACGTTATAAAATAATGATATCGCTGAATGAAAACTATCTATGGATCCGTTAGAACGTCGTCTACAACGCTGGGTACCAAGTGTCGCTTACGACAAAAGTGTCGCTTACAGCAAATAGCCTTTTAACCGACGATATTTCAACAGTATTATCAAAAGTGAACATTTTAAATAATTTTTTGGAACCGATAAAAATACCGGTATTAACCGGAACCGGAACCGGAACCCTAACCCTTAATTTTTGAAAAACCGAAACCGGAACCAGAACTTTAAAAAAAAAAGACTTAGAACCGGTACCGGAACCAGAACCGAAAAAAACAAAAGGTACCAATCCCTGCTCAGGATTGAACATATTAGATCGACAAGTGCACGTACACTTTGGAATCGGTATTTTCTGGCCATTATGATAGATATAAAGCATATCCGCCGATTTTTTGAATGTTCGATTCCAATTAAAATATTTCATGTAGGTACCTACGTTTTATATTTTTATTTTTATATCAGTATGAGTACGTTACGTGTACGACGAGGACTACGTAATGCGTAAGGTGTCCGTTGTTCGTTGTAATTTGAAAATTAATTTGTTGAAAAATAGAACGAATAAAAAATAACGTATAGGTATTAACATTTTTTTCGATTTGTGATTTTTTTATTGTATTTTACATTGTGAATAATTAATTATTATATATATATCGTTCTACTCTAGAGCCTACAATAAGTCTGTACGAAAAAACGTATTATATACAGATCAGGATTGAAATATCAAATGATTTGAAAAGTTACAGTACTGTTTTATTTATTTTATTCTCTATTTTATATGATAATATTAAATATTTTTAATAGTAAGTAAAAATAATGGAAATAAACAAGCAAAAATTAAAATACACTCGCATAATACACGTTATAAAATTGAACAAAATATGTTAATTATTCAACGCTAATTAAAATCATATATTTATATATACAAATAAAATCACAAGGGTATTATAAAAAAAACTAAAAGTTATATATAACGCAGATTTTTTATATTAAATAAACCCTGAATGAGTTAATTATAAAATATAAATTTTAATAAAACAATTTAAAGAATTTAATCTAATCTTAAAGTGTTTAAACGTAAACAATTCGTCGTATAATCAATTTTTTTATGTTATTTCTGCATTTAAACTTTGAGTATTTTGCTTCTTTTTTTTTTTTTTGTTACAAAAGAATTCTTTTAAAATATTATGAAGATGATGTACGTTTTTAATACAACCCTCTTAAATGTTAATTTTCCGACTATAAAAATAAAAAGGCAACAAATCAATTATGAAATTATATAAACAGCTGTTTTTATTTTATTTTTTAACAACATCTTATATAAGTAGTCATATATCTAATTAAATATAATTTAATTTACAACAGTAGTATATACTCGTAATGTATTATATTATGCGAATATATTGTAAATGGTATTTTAACATTAAAATTCAAGTTGTTATATACTCGTATATTTATTGTAATTAATATTTATAAATTATAATAAATAATAATATATACTTATATTATTGTAATATTTTATTTTTATATGTTTTGTAAGTATAGATTTCAATTATTTATGAATAATAATAATAAACGTTTGAAAAGTTTTTTATGTTTATTATTTTGATAAAAAACTAACTAGAGTTCACCCAGTAGAACTTATTACGGAAATTGCAACATTTTATAAGCCGTCAAAGGAAAGCTTTTCGTCCGAGAAATGTAGACGAGGATTTGAGCAACGACGAAAAGGAACGTTCCCTCTCATCGATGGTTCTTGTTAACTCTGATTTTTGTCATGAAGTATATATTTATAGGTGTGTGTATATATATATATTCAATATATTATATGCCTACCCCACACTCATCGAGAGGGGAAAATAACAGATTCAACCGATCAGTTTTCTTGGGGCGGTTATTGACAAATGATTTCAACGGTGTACTTGTTTCTTTTATTTTTGCTCTTTTACGCTTTTCCACTAACTGAATTGCACATTGGATTTCAGCGAGTGTAATAATAATAAAATGTTGGTACCTATACACAAAACAGGCCACTGGGGATCTTTCTTTGTATGGTTTTTAAGAAAAAGAAAATATTTCTTATCCGGTTACATGACGTAATAGTAGGCATATTATAATAAAAAAAATATAAAATACGGGTATAACATAAATTTAACGTGTAATAATAACAATATTTATATTCTATTCTTAGTTAATAACGTGGAATAAATTATTTCGAAAAAAAAAAAGAATCAATATAAATTTTGATCTTAAACCGTTTTAAACGGATTTTAAACGATTTCAAATTAGTAAACTTTATATTTACTCGTATGTATATTATATACGAGTATATTTATTTTGTGGGTATATCATTTATGGATCTATGTACCAAAAATAGTAAAAAAAAAAAAAAATCATAAAATAGGTACTCAAAATAATTAATCATCACATAATTATTAGAAATAATAATATATTTGAACAAAATAACAATATATGTAAATACATAAAATGTAGAAAAAAATTTAATTGTACAAACTAAATTATAATAATTAATAACGTAATATTACAAATTTAGTTGTTTACATGAAATGAATTTTAGCATAATATATTATACAATAATTATAGTATAAGAATAGAGTTAAAATACAAAAACAAAAAAAAACATAAGTTTAAATAAATTGGAGTAAATATATATATTTTATTCTATATGATTTATCAGCGTAATCAAATAAAATATTAAATTTTTAAAATTAACTATAATAATTTTATTGTTATGCTTATGACAATATAAAATAAATAAATTATCATATTAAATAAATATTACATGTACATAAAATTATTAATTATAATATAAATTAATCAAGTCCTAAGAAATATTTTTTAAATTTTTTAATGATTTTATAAAATATTTTTATAATATTTTTATTTATTGCTTTATTTATTATATAAATGAATATCATGAAGTTAATAAATTATTATAAATAAGTAATAAATTCGTTAGTATTTATGTTTTGATAAAATAATTTTTTTTTTTTTTCAATAACTTGTATTTATTCATTAAATAATAAAAACTTTTTAAATTCTTTAATAAATAGATGTTCATAATGAGTATAAGAAAAGAACGATAAAATTGAAAATCTTAATATTCCGAGAACTTCGATTTTTCGTTTATTTATAATTTAAGTATAAGAAACGAATTGTTTAAAAAAGAAGATAAAAAAATACTTTTCTTTATTTATTTTGAGTTAAATATAAAAAAAATGAATATATACCTATATACATGAATATCTCAACCATTTCGTAATATTATTACAAAAACTATATTATCATACGATTGATAATAAAACAGAACATAACTGAGTTGATTTTTGTAAATAGTTGAAACTTACAACGTTATTTAATGCGTTAGGTTTAAATAAATAAAATGTAAAATATTATAAATATGAATAGGTATATCGAAAGAATGTATATATAGGTAATAGGTACGTCGTACGTTATTAATTATCGTTGATGTGTTAAAATGTCTAATTATTTTATTTGTTTGATGTCGCATATATTTAAATTAATATTGTAAAAAAAAATTTTTTTTCGTATAGATAATTTTATTTGATAAATACGCTATTGACGTGTAGGTACACTAAACAATTAAAAATAATAAATAATAATAAATAATTATTTTTAATAATAAACGATTATGATGTATATTATATTGGTTAAATATAACTTTAGCTAATATATTTTATAGTAAACATTATTACCTTGTGTACCTCTCATAAAATCTTATCTAATATAAACAATGTATACAATATACCTAGGTATACACAATACACATTCTGTTTGAACATATAATTTCATATAACATAATGAATACATAAAATTAATTTTAAAAATATACGCACAGGAGTAAATAAAGTTTTTCGCATTTCGTATATTGAATTTTTAAGTTAGGCTGGTGAAAACGAGTGGTGTTGATGCAGCAATGTAAGTTCAAACTTGTTAACTACGTGTATTCTCAAGCAATAACAGTCTTAAATATGTGTTATGTCCCAAGAATACGCGGGGCCAACCAAGTTAGTCTGCGACGATTTTGTTGTAGTTTGTTCGTTCGTACGCACCGTTATCTTGAAATCATAAAATTTAATTATAATTTATAACATTATTAAAAAAAAAAATATAATAATAAGACACAATATAACGTTGAGTTATATACGATAGTGTATTAATAAAAATAACAATTAAATTATTTTACGATTTCTAATTATAGATAATAAAACTCTGTAAAGAAAATAAATTATTATATTACATACCTATTATAATTTAAAAATAAGATAACACATTATTATACGTATATAAATAACAGTAAATACGTGATTATACGAGTATTTGAATACTACTAGTTAAGTTTAGTTTTTTTTTTCATATGGGCAGCACTTACATATCCGTATAAACATAATATTATTTCCTTATTGTTTTAATACGAATTATATAAACATTTTAAGAAGATTTTCTTTAATCTCGATAGCGTATCGATGTATACGAGAAAAAAAAAATTAAAAAATTACGATTAAGGAAAAATTGTGTTAGGTAGGTACTCTTAATTCGTTCAAAAACAAAACTTTGATCAGAATTGTGTTCTAATTCTCATTTTTATTCATAATATACTTTACGTATAAACCTAATACACTCTAAGAGTGTGCACAGTTCGTTGATTCGGTCGAAGACCCATATTACGAGACGAAATTCGATTTAAACTTAAATTTTATACTTTTCTGAAAATCACCCGAAAGTTAATTCTTGTAGTCTTATTGTAGTTTAAAATAGGAATAATAAAAGAGCGCACAAATATAGTTAGGTACTATTAATTTAACGGAAATTAATTCGCATTTTAAAATTTACAGTCGTTGTTTTTTACTTTCCCGCTCGTTTCGAGAATTCATCGCCTTTATACCATTTTTGTATAATAAATCACACGATCATTCGCTCGTACCTAACACATAATAAATAATATACCACCGATGTATATTTGTTTTTTCTATATGCGTTTCATTTTAAATATTGTTTTATTAAAGCTCAACGTCTGAACGATGCAGAAACGCGTACGTGAACTATATAAGAACAAAATATATCCGAGAACAATACACACGCATATTATTACACGCGTTATGCAAAATGGTACGTCTTACGGGTTTGTTTATAATGCACGCGCACATACACGCTTTACACTCGAATATAGTCGGCGCGGATTTCGTATTATATTAAATAAATTTCACGGTAACGTGGAATAAATTTGATGGAAAATTGTTATATAAAAAAAAAGAAAAGAAAAAAGAAAAGAAGAAAAAAAACCTCCCCGTCGTCCCTTCGAAACGGCGTATGTAATATAATATTGTATAAACATCATCGTACCGGAACCGTAAGGGATCCTGCGATACGTACCCTGCAGTTCCCTATACAAAACTGTTATTTATGAGTTTCTCGCCAAATTCTGTATATTTACTTCCGATACATATATTGAGCCCCGCAGGGTTTGTGCGAGTACACGTGAAATAATATGCGCCAAGATATTATACGGGGAGTGGTCGTCATGTTTGTATCGATGAACGAAAGTTGGTACGACAAATCGTTAATAAAAATTTTTAATCGAACGCGTATTAAACAACAAATCGGTTGAATTTACGTACATCCCATACATACACGCGGTTTTATTGCGCGAGCATGATCTACAAATACGGTCGTTCGATCTATTATATACGAGTATATAATATATAGAATATAGGACGTATTGACGTAATAATATTATTGTACTCGTATATGGACGGAAAGATCTGTTTTGGTATAAACCCGTCTCGTGGTATAAAATTTCGTGTTTTTTTTTCTTTTCATATAGAAATCTTAACAAATATTGAAGTCTACGCGTTCTCTATATTTCGAGCATACGAACACAAACTATGCGTGATCGATCAACATACCGCATTTCGATTCGTTATACAAAACTATGTAGGATAGTTTGGGTCATTGGATTATCGTATATTATATAAATACAAGCACTTACGAACGTTCATTATCGTACATTCGTACGTACAATATTTTACGAAGCCCTTAAATAACATGTGGCAATTTGTTATTTATTATAACGCACAGCCACCTATACACATCATACGAATAGCCAAAACGGTCACGCGAAAACGTCAGGGACCGAATATATATATATATGCGAGATGCTAAAACCTAACCGCGGTTGAAATAATAATGTAAACACAATAATAGTGCCTAATAAAATATTATAATAAAACACTGGTACAAATTATTAATATGTTACCACATACCGCGTCATATTATAATAATATAATACCTATACACGGGAATATTTGCGAAATGAAATAATAATATAAGGGTAGTCCAGGGGTATAGTAGTACGGGTGTATTATATACGCATACAAGCTGCAAGTGAACAAGGAGGGGGGTGTTTTTGGGGTACGACAAAATATTATGTATTATGGTGGCGCCAAAATACCTTGAAATCATTCCCCTCTAATTAACCGTGAATAGAATCTTAATTAACTCGCTGAGCGTGCGAATCGCGTCGCCGGGAAACCGGGTATAGATAAGCGCGCGTGTCTATGTGTCTGTGTCAAGTTCAAAGCAATTTCAAACAAGGGTCGTGTAAGAACGACTATAAGCGCCTTTGTGTATTGTATACGCGTGTACACGACCATGTAATATACACATGCACGCAGCGTGTATATTATAATTAGATGCGGCGTGTATAAACCTTATATTATACCACGTACAAAAATATATTATCATTATTATTATCATTATTATTATTATCATGAACCTGCAGTAATACGACGATTTTGGTGCGATTTTTTCGAATAAAATATAATATATTATTTTTCTTATTATTATTATAGCTGTTGAAAGTGAGAACAAAGATTAGTTAGCTTTATGCGTCACAAAGAAAAAAAATAATTTTGTATTTTAAAACCCCTCCAGGAACGAGGAAAAAAGAAAAAGAAAATGAAAACGAACGAAAAAAAAAAATGATTTGAAATTGTATAAAACGAAATTAAAAAGGAAGTAAAAAAAATGATCTTCAATTACAAAACTGCGGTGGAGGGTAAGAGTGATCAAAATTGTGTGAAGTGCGACGCTTCTTTCGGATTGTGCAAATTATTTTTATTAAGATGAATTAATGTAATTTAACCCCGGTTTAATTTTTCGACTTTATAATCTGGTTGTCTTACGTAATTGTTTTTAGAACACGGGCTGATCGCATATATATTTTTTTTTTTTATATTTCGTTTTATAAAAATATATTATATTAATCCAAGACTTCAATTATTGATACTTTAAAAAAGATTTCATGCAAAAATACTTTGACATTTTTGTTCGGATAATCTAGGTCAAAATATAATTTAATTAATTAACAATTCATCTCATTTTTTATCACTTTATAAAACAAAATGTACCTTCATCTGTATATCATTCCTAACTGAAGAATGAAATCTGAAATAACATTTAATTAAAAAACATTCCAAACTTCGTAATATTTTCATTGTGATAACATGATTACAATAATTTTCTAAACGTAATAATATACTAAGTAATACTTATAGTACAATATACTAAGACGAGCGAAGTATTTAATTTATGAAAAAAAATATTTGTAAAATTTTAAAAATAGTTTTATTTAAATAACCGTGAATAGTTGTTGCATTATACTCGTAATAATATACTTATTGTTCAATGGTGAAAAAATTAACCAGATTAATATTATAATTTACAATATAAAATTGATTACTAACCTACCTGAATATTATATTTTCGTGAGTATACGATAAATATTTAAAATAATATAGAGTGATATTTTTAAAACATTATTAAAAATTTAAATCACTATATCGGATGTCGTTTAGTTTTTAAATATCTTATATTAATATAATACGATATATGAATACTTTTAATAACTTAAAGGGTTTTTTATGATACGACTGTGTTAATATTTTACTATATATGCGAGACTTCTGCAGTATTTCAATTAATTCGATTAAAAAAGGCGTGACTTAATAATCCGAATAATATTTATGTACTATAATATTTCACGTTTTATGTATCGTTATCAAAACGTAAATCTATCGCTAGTAATTTTAACCCTTATTTTTTTTTATTAATCGAAAAGTAAGTGAGGAGTTTCGTATATTATTGTCATTTTTTTTTCTTTGTATTTTAATCTTTTTTATACTTTTTTATTATCAATATTATTATTAAATCGGTGTAGATTATATTATTATTATATTTCACGAGGAGTATTTTTTGGCTAATTTTTTTTTTTTAACAGTTATCTTAGAGGGGAACCATAAAATATTTTAATGCAATCGTTGTAAATTTCCAACGAGGAGGAAGGGGAAAACGGTTCCCGTATGACATGTCATATCCGTTTATTTGAAATATCCGAATACTATTCAAAAAACGGACAACTGCGGTGTACGATAAGAGTATGATATTATTATTATCATCGTCGAATGACGTACATATATGGAACGATTATATTGTAATATATTATATTATGTCAGAATTGTACGTATGTATTGCGTTCGGAAACTTGACGAGGAGTAAACAAATATAACAATACAAATATGTGTAAATAGACAAACACGAACGAGGATTATTGCTCTTCAAACAATAAGAATATTATGATGGTAAATACAACAGTTTGTAGCTCTCTTTGCCTTGTATAATATTATGCACAACGCCGCAACGTAAATACCATCACCGTATACGGCAGTCACTTGTTTTTCGGAACAAAAGTTATTACAAATTATTCACATTTCTTTAAACGGGCCCTCCGAAAAAAACTCGAAGAACGTGCGTATTATTATTATTATTATTTTTGTTTTCAGAGCCAATCGTCGATTATTTCCGACGTTTATAATTCGGTTTATAATACCGTTGTTATAAATACAATCTTATAACATATTACGTGTAACCCTACAAAGAAAATATTATCATTATTATTTTAATCGACGAAGATAATATATACAGCGCGCATAGTACTCGTAATATAGGAAACGCGCGGGCGGGTATCATGCGTATTCTTCCGGAGTGATAAGAGGTTTCTTTGAAATATTTCAATATTGTGTAAAAATTCGAATTTTTTTCATCATTTCTCATTTTGAAATTTTTTTATTTATTATATTTCTTTATTTTTTTATAATTTTTTTTTTTTTTTTTTTAATTTAATTTTGTTCGCCATGACAATTAAGAATTATTTTTATTGTAATTTATAGTGTCGATACGTTTGAAAATCACATATTGAAAGTATTTCGACTTAATAACAACGCCGGCGAATCCGTCATTTAATACGAACGCGAAAAAAAAATACACGTTTCCAAAAAATGACTTTCACCTACACGATGGATGATACGACTGCAGCAATATGATCGATTGGGTGAATAAACGTTCTATACTCTGTTCTCGTAAAACTCGACACGGTATAATAACGTGTACCATAACTCGGGTATATGATGGTATATCGAATAATAATATGGTAATAATAGTCGTGGAAAAGTCACGTTCGCGCGTGTTAAGTAAGTCGTCCTCGCCGCGTATATAAAACGTACATAAAACGCGAATAAGATATAATATAACAATACGTTTATGCTCGGAGGCGATTTTTCTTATTTTTTTCTCTTCCGTTCATCGTCAAAGTTTGTATACTCGTATAGTCGTATAATATAAAATACAGAAACAGAAAAATTCGCATAAACGTTCTATATTATTATTATTATAATACGTATCTTATACGCATGCGTCAGCATTGTCGTTCTCGGGGAGTTTATAATAACCATATATAGTTATACATACTCCCCGAGTACGTTTATATTTTTTATGTATAAGCGCCGGGAAATCGGTCGAAAATTATTGTCCGTATCGAAACGATATTATTATAACGTCACATTTTCCCCGGTCGGGTTTTATTATTATTATTATATCCGTAATTCGGTCGCGAGGACACGGACAAAAAAATAAAAAAAACAAAAAAATATTATATTATATACCGTGGCCTTTATCCCGCGCGTTTGCCGATTTCACCGGAATTAACTAAAATATTCATTTCGCCCCGCGCGTTGTTTCCAGATAATCCTTGGCCGCGTTTAACGCGCACGTCTATACGATACGGCGATGTGGGAACTCCTCGCAGAGCATCACATCCTCTTCGTCGCACGCCGTTATTCATTATCATATTATTGCGATATAATAATAATATTATAATATCATATTGTTTTTCTCCGTCAAACAGACCTCGTGTCTTATATATTAAATATAACCCTTTTCGCGCATATTATTATTATCATTATTATTATCATTATTATTATCATTATTATTATTAACATTATTATTATTATCATTATTATTATTATCATTATTACACTCGCTAGCCGTTTCGTTACGATCGCATATTATTACACGCGCGGGTGACAATGTCGTATAAATTCGTCAGTAAATCGTATATTATATATATATACGATATACATAATATAATAATATAATATATACGCGGCGCCCGGCCGACGCCCTGCGTCCCTCGTCGGTTGATTAGAAACTATCACGTTTCCGCCCACCCCTCGGTCAGGTGTAATAAAATATATTATGTACTTTACCGGCCAGTCCCTCTGTATACGTATGTATATATATATATATATATACATAAGTACCTATATACGTGCATGATATACCTGATACCGGTACCACGGTAATAATAATAATAATAATATATAGGTACCTAATAATGATATCATTGGACGCTATATATATATTTCGTCCTCTTCCGCACTGTCGTCACCCAAAACGGGGACAACGCCCTTACCGCAAACATCGTCCGTCATAAGTCATCGGATTCCAATTTGCGTCTCGTATAGACCTCGAGCAAATAGCATATAATATATTCCGTCTCTTTTTTCTTTTTCCCGTAAAACCCGTACAGTCAAGTATACTAAAGTCATCTATATAATAACATATACATTTGCTCGAGACACCCGCCGGTATGTTTTTTTTCTTATTTTTTTTTTTTTTTTTCCATACCTCCGTCGAATCCCTCGCTGGCAATCATATTACTATATAATATAATATAACCCTTCGCGCCGGCCGTCGTTTATAACCCGATATTCGGTTACTGAATTAATGAATCGAGTTTGTCGTTCCGCGAACAAATACACGACGACCGAGGAGGGATTGCCATTCTGCAGCGGCGTACACGAGACGTTTTATATTATGCAAGCGTCGTACGCCGCCCACAGAGAACAGATCAATTCGTTCAATTAGTCGACCTGCAGAGGACGGGGAAAAAACAAAATAATAATAATAATGATAATAATAATGATAACATCCTCCAAGGCGTGTTAATTAGCAAGCGTGGATCGATTTGCCGCGAATAATATTAATAATTAAAAGGGTGAAACCTGAAAGGCGTCTTGAAACACGTCAAAATCAAAATATACCATACAGAAGTGTAAATTGGTTATTAAGGAAAACCAAGTGACATATATATAAAGACTATCTGTATACGGACTATGGAGAAGTTTAATGCAAAATTTTATATTTGCGGTGCTCGAGTAAAAAAAAAAAAAAAAACGAGAAAAATATAATATTATATTGTATAGTTCGAATTTTGCAATATACTATACGTGGATGACGGAATTAATTATTAATAGCTATATAAAATCTAATTAAATATATTTTGTGTAGGTACCTACCCCACATCTATCGCCGTAAAAAATAAAAGTCACATCAAATATTTAATTAAAAGTTAACCGTTATTTGTATATTTATAATTTAATATTATTAATAATACGCATTACGGTACACATATAAATGCAAAATAATAATAATATGATAATACAATATAATAATTATTATTAATAACTACGTCGGCGATAATGCGATAACTATGTTACCTATGGTAACTATGCGAGTTACCGATAAAAAAAAAAAGTTCACGCGAATTTATATACGATAAAACTTATACATACGTTCTTGTCACGAAACCGACTACGGATCGAAGATATTATGCCCTTTAAAAAACGTAATAATATTTACATATAAACGTGAAGTCCCCTTTTTGATGCGAAACGTTCGTGTAAACTTAAAACTGTAAACTCGTCGACATCTGGTATAATACGGCGAAGAGTAGTAGTTTAGGTCCAAATACGAACACTTTATATTCGAAAATATTTAGGACAATAGAACGCGTGTCGTTTACATTTCGCACGGCTATATCATATCAAGGTCGAAGGTCCAAGGACTTGGGTCTTACAAACAAACGTATAGTTTTTACCGTATTGAAAACTTTACATCGTTATAAAAACGTTTGTACTTTTTATAATACGGCACAAAAGATTCTTAGCGAACTCGTGAAATTAATAAAAATGTTCGACTTGTGTGTACTTTATCTAAGTTTTATTCCGTCTGTTTATCGTCCACGAGACTACCATTTGCTTACCACGGTTCGAATGATCCTGACTATGATCGAAATGTTTATTATGTATACCCTTTTACATCATCATAATAATGTAAAGTCGTAGTTACACAACAAAAGTTTTGACATAGCGAAAAACTATATAGGAACGAAACAATAAACATTATACCGACCGGCAACCACCCCCTGTATAGCTGTATTTGGTTCTTTTGTTATTTATGATTTCAATAGCCAAACGATAAGCCCAACATTATTTTCTTTGGGTATTATTTAACTAATAACTTAGATAAATACTTTGAATATTTTGCCAAAATTTTAACAGCTATGTATTTAATACCTTATACATCAACATTAACCATTATTATTATTATTAAACAAACTATTCAAACCATCGACTCGACTATTGATAATTGGAATAATTTACATATTATTAGTTCCGATCGGAATGAATAATAATTTATAATTATTATTAAAAAATACGAAGTGTTTACTTAATACACTCAATTATACATTATACTTGTGAGTTTAATTTAACATAATCCGTAACAAAATAAAATAAAATTTACACGATTTCTTTATAAATCAATATTATAATAATTAACACGTTATTATACACGTCATAGATAATATTGTTTATTTTTTTTACGAATTTATAAATTAAAATTATTAAACAATTTGTTTTGTGTAGTTACAAGTTATAACCATAATATTATATAGTAATACCTACACGAAATATAAATTATATTTTTATTTCTATTATATAATAATTAAAAGAATATTATTTTGAATGAAATGTTAATTTTAATTAATAATATTTTTCATTACGAAATGATATATTTTAAGTGATGTGTAATTTAATTAAATAATAGCTCTGTAGTAATTAATACAAATTCAAATATTCAATAATAATAATTTCAAATTTTAAATTTTAAATTGATATATGATTAAACGGCGCTCAGTGTATGCAATTCTGGTACACGTCGGTCGGTGGTGTACAACTGACTTACTGATGTAATATACGAAATTCAATTTGATAAATTAAAAAGATGGTCAATAGATGGTAATTAAACAAATGAAACAATATTAATGTATTAACAATATTGTGCACACGTGTACAATGCATAAATATTATTATAATTTATCGTCCATTATAAATTTCCGTATTCAGTCATAATATAATTCTAAACATCACAATTAATTCGCATTGTATACCTATTTATATTTTATTTCGTATCTCTGTAAGTCTTTATATTTTATTCGTATTTTTTCCCCGATGTGATCCGACTAACATTTAATACGAAATAGGTACTTAGCATTCCTAAATCGTAATTCTGGTTTGTAATTTGTTTTAAAATTAATAAATTTAACCGTTATGATATGAACAATAATAATTACGAGAAATTTTTTATTCGTCGAACATACCAGACCCGTTTATGCGAGAAATAACGAAAAAAATTGTAGATAGAACGATAGAGTAGAGTTCTGAGGAGGGAATAAGATTCAATGACGGTATAGGTACTTTTAACAGCAATCCGTTTTAGAAATCACTGAGCGTTTAACCCACGACGACACAACAATAGGCACCGGCGCGTACGTGTTTACCTACAAAGGGCTGCAGAGCAAAAAAAAAAAAAAAATAAAAAATAATAAAAAATAAAAAGACCAGCGGACGAAGCGTGAAGTGTGCAAAAAAGTGCTTATAAAAAAAAAAAAAAAAAAATCTCAATCGAATATAAACTTACGAATGGAAATAGTTCAGTTCATTTTTATTATTGCGCGAATAAAAATAAAATAAAAAAGTAGGTATTTTATAATAAGTATTCGTACAAAAGCAAACGCCGTTTGACGTCATATGACAGAGTCTAGCGAAACGCCGAGGACGTACAGAATCGGAGATAAAGCAGAAAGAAAACGAGATCTCTCCCGTATTATGTTTGTAGTGTCGGAATTCCAATATTAATATTCAAAAAGCCTATCATTTTCCTTTTGCGCTGACAACATCCCATCACTTTCTTGTATACACATACAGTGTGATGTCCTACAACTTTGCTCGTCGTGTGTGTAATAATATAATACATATACGAGTGAGTTATATATTATTATGGTGTACAAAAAATGTTTTTAATATGAGCCGCCCCGCCAAACCGTCCGACGGGAGTCGTTAATAAATCTAAAAAAAAAAAAAAAAAAATAATAAAAAAAAGTTTTCCCGGACTAAGATAAATGAAATAAATAAAATAAAAAACGACTTGGCATATTTTTTAGTTTTACTTTTTTTGTTTTTTTACTTTGCGAAATACGGCACTACTTTTAAAACATCAACCACCCGGTAGATATATAAACATGTTAAAAGTTTGGTTAAAAATGTACGTTTCCGTTCCATTTGTCACGAAACGCAAAAATACCCAGTAACTTTTATGGTGTAAACAAAAAAAAAAAAAAAAACAAAATTTGGATAGGTACCTATCGAATAACAAAAAAAAAAACATACGTAAGCATACAACGATTTCTAATGCAAGTATTCAATGTAAAAGTTATGATTACGAATTATGATAAAAATATAAAGAGTTAAAAGAAAACAAACACAAACTAATCGTATTCTAAACGACCAATTTTTAACGTGAAAAAAATTACTCTAAAATAAAATATTGCTTTATATAATGTGTACACTCTTAAACGAAAAACCGGCATCTATTTTGACGTATAAATTAAACTTTTAATTAAATACGATTAAGAATATTATACACAAGTTTATTATAAATAATAATTTTTATTTTTGTAATTATTATTGAACAATTTTGGTAAATTAGTTTTTTATCATTATATATGGTAAAATATTAAATATAGAATAAAGATACAGGCGTATTAAAAAACAAATACCTGATATTTTATTCCCCCTTCATTATTTACACAAATACCGTCGGGAAGAAATGTTGGAAATGTTAAAAATAGTATTATTATATCCTCGTTATTACGAGGAAAATAATTTGAATCATTGTGAATTATATTTAAAAAATTAAACAATTTCATGTCAGTCGAAATAATCGTATTCATTTTATACAAAACAATGACTATAATAAATTGTAAATCAAGTTGGAATTTCAAACGTCTGAGACATCCGTTGGGCATTTTATTTGACACATTTTTCCCATCAGGAGAGAGAGAGAGAGAGTAAATAAAACAAAAAATAATTCAAATTTTACTCTTGTTTATTAAATCAGTTTTATGTATAATTTGCGTTCGTTAAAAATAAATACATGTAAAAACGTAGATAAATTAAATAAATAAATAATAACCATATTGCACGAGTAAATCTTATAATTCAACAATAAATTATAATATTTAATGATATTTTGTTTCTAAAATTTATTTTATATTTTATATATAATATTGTTTCCTAGAAAATTATTTTAGGCAGAAGTTAAAACTTAACACACCAAGCACAAGTCTGACCGGATATATACCAGCTATTGTTAAACGAACCTCAATGATATTCACGACATCGTATTCAAATTATTATTAATGTTATATCATTATAATATTGATTGTAATATTATTTTTGAATGTGACTACGTTTAATAATTATCATTTGATGCATAACAATAACACAAAATTCGTTCGATTTCAAATCTAGAATTACAATTAAATAACTTTAGTCTACACTCTATACTAGCTAATTTTTTAAAAGTTATAAATTAATTAAATTGAACAACAATTTACTCTATAAAAGTATACATAGGTATATTGTTCTATCTAAGTCAAAATTAGTATTTTTTTCTCAGACTGTATGAAAACGATGCAACAAACAGAACGTGTTTGAATAAAATGACGTGAATAAAAAAACGAATAAAAACGTGTTTGAAATTCTCAAGATTTGACATTTATTCCACCAACATATTTTTATCGTATGTACAAACCGCATTTCTCGATGTATAACTTCGGAGAGATATTGATATACATACATGTAAAAAGGGATACAGCGCTAAAGTGTAAAATATTGAATTTATATGAATTTATAATTATTTAAAAAAAAAAAAACTGTTTGCTGAAGTAACAATAATAATAAATTTTAACATTTTATATTTTATAAAAAAAAATTCAATTAAAAATTAATGAAAATTTTTAATAGAAATTTTTAATAGAAATTTTATACGTATATATACGTAATGTATATTGTATACATATAATGTATGTTTATAAATTATTATTTTTCAATTTAAGATTTTATATATTATCGTTCCTATATTTAATGGTTATAAAAAAATATGTATTTTTATTTAAAATATTTTTATAATGTAATATATTTAACGTTTACATCATAATATAATATAATATTATGCTCTAATATAAGAATTTTAAAAAAATTACATTTATATTTTTTTTCCTGAGAGTTATAATTGAAACAATATTTTTGAGCTAAAATTTACTTTGACCTAAAGATATATTTGGATTTAAACAAATAAACAATAATTAACATTTTATTTTATATCTGACACATTGCATGAATAATAAGCCCAGTTATTTAAATAAACCCTGCAGTAAATTAAATAAATATTATACCAAAATTATTTTTACATATCTAATATAAATAATATTTTTGTTACGATTATAATCATTTAAAAAAGAATATACCTATTGGTTTTAGTGTTTTACAATAATGTATCTTTTTTATATGTCTGTAGACAATTTTTCTACAAAAAATAATTTTTCGATTTGCACAAATAGCATATTTTTCCGGTTGAAAAGTGGATGTGGTTGGCACTTTATTAGGTCATTTTTCGAGTTTCTCAAAATTTACCCTATGCCATAGAAAAATTACCATAGTAAATAACAAAAATACGGCATTATTCATGAAAACTGAAATTTCGACGAATTTGATTTTAATTATATTTCACGATACTCAGAAAATATTGACTTGAAAATTTTATTGAATGTTCACATAGGTACTATATATAATATATGTAGGTAATAAAATTTTGAATCGTTACATTGATTTTTCTACAAAATATAGAACATTGAATATTTCCAAAATTCTCGTTTTTATCTATATAATATTTAATCAAATTGGCAATTTTAAGTTTTAAGATCTTAAAGTTTTACTAAAGTTCATATTATTTATTATAAAAGTAAATTAGAAAATATTAGGAAAATCCTAAGACTCAAATTTTTTATAGCTGTTTAAAATTGAAATTTTCATTGAAACATTTTTATATATAGTTTGACGTGTTACCAAAATATTAAAAATCTCAAGTTTCAATTTTATTTTATGGGTATTTAAAATTGAGATTTTAGTAAAATGAATGTTTATAATATTTATATGGATTCTTCTTATTATTTCTCAATATTTTACAATAATGTTAAATGAAATTGATAAATAATTTGAAAAAATTTGAAAATTTGATTGAAACTCAAATACATAATTCTTAACTCAGTTCCGAATTGTGAATATTGTAATTACAATTTTT
The DNA here is from genome assembly GCA_021307375.1 of Tetraneura akinire. Lineage (NCBI taxonomy): Eukaryota > Metazoa > Arthropoda > Insecta > Hemiptera > Aphididae > Tetraneura > Tetraneura akinire. The sequence continues at coordinate 266,656 of JAIUCT010000018.1, read as the reverse complement.
TTTCTTTTATAGCTATTTAAAATATAAAAAAATGAGTTGTTACTGCTGTGGAAGGTTTAAAGTGAATAGTGTTGAATTTTGATTAAAATTTAAATACAATGATAAATCATTATATTCTAAAAACGATTCTGAATAAAGTACTATTAGATGTGTGTCTTTAGGAGACTCATTTAGGAGTTTTATGGGCATTTATATGGAACGTAGAGACTGTATGAATGTAAGAATTTTAATCAATAGGTACATATACATTATTTAATGAACTTCGTTCAAAATCGTTTTCTCGTATGTAATGATTTATCATTGCATTCAAATTTTAATCAAAATCACTTTTCCTCTATATACTTGTATGTTGTATCCCTTCCGCGCCAGTATTAGCTCCTTATTTTTAATTTTATAATATAAATCTAAAATATAATTTTACAATAATTTATTGCGAATAGTCTAACAGTGAAAAGACAATTATTACTTTTCTCAGTTTTAATTTAAAATGTAAAATAGTTATTTAAATTAATTAATTAATGAACAAATTACTTAAAGTAATAATATAAAATTACATTTATTATGCGTAAGTAATATGATACTCATATTTTATAATGTGTTATTAAATTACTGATATACCTAACTATAAAATTTATATTAACATTTTGCATAATTAAAAATGATTTCTTTGCTAAATATTTTATTATTATTTTATAAAGTCATCCATATTATATTGTATAATATTAAGTATAATGTACCTATGTAAATTTAAAAATAGTTTTTTATGAAATTTTAGTTCATATCATCAACTTTACAACAATAATTATAATAATTTAAGACTAGTATCCTACAAAAATGTGATATAAATATGTTTTAAATTACGCTTATTTTATTTTTATTTATAAGAAATTCGGTAATAATCTATTAAAAAATACAAAAATAATTATATTGCACATCGAATATACTTAGTATCCTATGAAGTATATATATATATATATATATATTATAAAGCACAGATCTGAAAAAATGTTTCAGGAGTTACATCCCCTGAGAATATAAACAACCCCTTTGTTGTCATGATGTCACATAATATGTGGTATAATAATAATATTTAATCAAATAATACGGTCTGTCGACGTAAGCCAAAGTACATAGCCTCCGTTTTTAAGATCTTACATATTATAAAGAAAAAGCTTAGAGACTTAACAATTTAATTTCTATATTTTCCGTAAAGGCGAAAGAGCTTTTTTTTTATAACAAACTGTCAGTACAAGTGAATAAAGTAAAAATGAACAAATGTTTAGTATCATAAAAATAACTATATTACATTATATGACTTCAAATTTTGAAAATTCATTGAAGGTAGGTATTGAATATTGAAATATAGAATAATAATAAGTATACTTATGTATGTATTATATAGAAATAAATATTTAACCTGTCAAATCACATTTCATATGAAAAATATATTCCAATTCTATATATCAAAAAACAATAATTTTAACTTGTGTTTAACAAAATATTGCAATTCAACCGAAACAACTAAGTAAGCATTAAAGCTTGCGGATCCTATAAAAGACTACCTGTAACTCTCAAAAATTAAATTACACCTTGTCTTATTTTTTTCGCGTTTCAAAGCTTTTATAAAAGTTTCCGAAGCCTTAAGTTGAGTCATATTTCACAAACATAGAAAATAATTTAGAAAATGAAATAATTTTATATTTTAACAGTAAGTTCTTTTCCTTGAAATTCAAAAAAAAAAAAAAAAAAAAAATGAAAGAAATATATTATTTTTTCAAAAATATCTTAATATAATATGTATAAAAAATATAAATCGTATAATATCAATTGAGTAAATATATTTTGATTGTATTTTTATAAATGTTAAAAATAATATTAAAAATTATTCTTATTTATTTCATTACTATAATTATTTATTTATTTCATATTATATTATGCTAGAACATTCAAGACATTCAAATACAAGAGTTCTCTCTTGTTCTGCTTAAATTAACTCTCTGAATTCCTTCAAAGGATTAGAATTATAACATCTACTTTAAACTAAATCTTATGGCGTAGTTTCGCATAAAAAGATACGTTTCCGATAAACCACATTATTTTTCTATTTTACTTCACCATACCTTCTAACAATATGGGTCAGCATAATTCTACACCTATCAATATGTTCTATACTTATTAACTCAAAACAAACAATGAATCTCACGATTGCGTTTATAATAATATTTATAATTTTATAATTTATATATCACTATAACCATTATTATTATTATTATAAAATTACTATTGTATTATATTCTATAACATGCAGTGTTGATTTTGCGGTCTAAATAGGTAGCAATATTATAATAATTTATAATAAATAAAAAAAAAAAAACCAGACGATTCAGTACAGAATATAAATGAAAATGAATTAAAAATAACGCTGTATGTCTGAAGACAATTGTTTTTCTAAATGGAAAATTTCGCCAAAATAATAATAAACCATTGTTTGTTCGTGCATTTTACATCGTATACCTACTGCAGTCGTTTAAGTTTTCAAGTGACCTATTGTGTGTATCCATATTATATTTAATGTATATTTTTTGTGTAAACAGAAAGAAAAAACAAAAAGAAAATAATATATGTAACGAACGGTGATTTTCCGATGTGAATCATGATATATAAAATGTTTTTTTGAGCAAGTAGTTTTCGGAAAGGGAGACCCTGAAAACCGTTATACCGAGAAAATGTTTTATCTCGAACATCTTTTATTCATACGATTATTTCAAACACTATTTCTATTTTTTTTTTTTTTTTTTTTTCATTTTCCTGTCCGCCTATTACCATTCCGTCGTATACATTTCCTTTCTGTTTCGAAAACGCATTTAAACGCGAAAACTACAATCCAATCAAATTAACAAAACTCGGTATACCTACATATAAACTATATATATATAATATATGACAATATAGTCGTGGTGCTTTTAACATTAAAATTAATTTAATGTTTTGCATATTGTATATATTATTATTATTATACTTATACTTATAAAACGCGTAATAAATATATATGACTCTTATAACGTTTTATTGCTTTCCAACGGAGTTTTCCGTCTGTAACGACCAACGTTATTAAGTTTGATAACACGCGCACGATTATTCTAATATCTGCGAGATAATAAGTAAAAAAAAAAAAAAAAAAAATGTAAATCTTCTGCAAATCGCAATTACGGATATCGAAAATTGCACATTTTATTAAAATATTATTAACTTTACGCACGTAATAATAATAATAATAATAATAATAATATGTTAACGTAAACGATATAAACCGTGGTATACAAAGTATGATAATAAATCACGTTACTTGATAATAATATATTGTCTCTCTTTCGCAAGTCGCGGCTTGTTTTCCGTCTCGAATATAAAATTCGATTTTTGATTTCTATAAAACACAAGAAAATAATAATATAAAAAAAAAACAAAAAAACAAAATAAAATCAAAGTAAAAAAAAAATACCTATATGTTACCTATAAACCTTTTTCTCTATTTTATTTTTTTTTATTGTGAACTAAAAAGAGACTGAGAGAGAGAAATAATTATAATAAAATATTGTTTTTCGCTATTTTTCCGATAAAAATCTAAAAAAAAAAAAAATATTACGTTACAGAAATTCTCGCGGAACGGTAGCGAAAAGAGCGTATAAAAATGACGCGACGTTGCGTCAAGACGTGACGCGCGAGTGTAAACTTTCCCGTCGATTACAAACGTCAAAAAGGGGATGAAAAACGGATACGCGTAACTCGGCCCTAGAGTGTTCGGGGGTACGTGTTTTCACAGCTGTTTCGCGTAGGAGCACATTTATACATATATATATTATGCTAATAAGCGACAACAAAAATAATAATAATAATGATAATTATAACGACGCGGTAAATAGAGCGAACGGTTTATACGATGGAAAAACAACAAAAATTCGCCGCTTCGGAGTACCCCTCGAGAAGAAAATAAAAAAAAAAAAAAATGGAAAAAATGTGCTCTGACGACCAGAACTTAATATTTTATCGTATATGTATTATTTATATATTTGATAAAATATTATATTTGTAATGATAAAAAAAAACAAAAAAAAAAAAAACGCAGGGTTAACACCCTGTATATATTTTATATAATAATATATGACAAAATGATTATAATGTTGCTTACCTGTCGTCGCGTTATCGTGTGTGGTCGTGGGCGAAACGGACACGTCTCTGGGTGAAACGGCAGTCGCGTGTAGGACGTATACCGGAACGACGCGAAAAAAGGGACGGGGAATAATGACAGGGACAGAATAGTTATTATATAATACTGGTGATAATAATAGTATAACTACGCGTGTATCTATATAATATACCGCCGAAGGAACGTGTTTTATTACTGCACGGGGGTGGAAAATAATATATAAATTAATAATAATAAAAAAAAAAATGTATATAATATATTATAATTTATATTATTTATACCCCATTTCAGGCGGCCGTCGGAATGTGAATGATCGGTCGGCGACCGTGTCTTGGAGTCGTATTATTATCATTATTATTATTATTATTATTATTATTATCATTATTATTATTATTATTATTATCATTATTATTATTATTATATGCAGAAACGATGATCGGCAACGGGAGCCGCAAACGTGCGTACTTAGGCGTTGTGCGTACGCGAATGATGGCCATACAGTGGTGACGGCGGTCGTAAAAGAGCTCCAGAGAGAGTGAACCCTGCGCGCGTACGTTGCCGGGACGGATATGACGAGCGGCGAGCATAATAATAATTCGCGTCCGTCCCGCTTATGGCCACCGCGCGCACATAGCCCCGATACGCGCGTCGCGTCGTCCTCGGCGCATGCCGGTCCACGTGACGCCCGCTCGCCCGTCCGTCCCTCTGCGGGATCACGCCGCCGGCAGCACGCGGCGGCTTCTTCGCCCCCGCTGCAATACGCGTCTGTTGTAGTTTCTGTGTGTGTGTGTGTGTGTGTGTATACGCTGCCGGATGGAAAACCGACGAAATAATTAACCCTTATACACGCCGCACCGCCGCCGCCGCCGCGTGTTTAAATGTAATCATTTGCCGGCCGACGCCACTGCCCCCCCCCGTCACGCCCCTACCATCGTTGGTTTCGCGGGACGACGCCTCCGCCCTTCCAAATGGCGATCCCTCCACTGATCCCTCCACATACCGTCCCTATATGATGGTTTTACTTCTTCGCGCGATATTATATTATTCGTCGCACCTCCCCGGCTATAGTCGCGTGTGACACCTATTATAAATTATTATAATACACCCGACATCGTATTATAATTCCCATGTAATAATATGTCGTTAGATACGTAATAAACTAATAACTAATAATAATACAACGTAAAACGCATCGAAAACGAATTTGTTGGCCGAATGTGAGACCGCAATAACCGCGTGATTTTTGTAAAAATATCGAAATATTACATTACCTATTTCATCTAGTTTTCATATTATAACGCACGTACGCGGGGATTTCAATAGATTTTTGGAAACGTGATTTCTTCATTTTTTTAAACAAATTTTTCATAATTTTAATTTTATTTTTCGAGTCGCGTTCTTAACTAAATTTAAAAACAAATATTAATAGGTAGGTATACGAACATTTTTTTTTTTTTTTTTTTTAACGTTTTGTTTTTCTTTTCCCACTCGTTTTTGGAATTAAAATTAACAAAACATTACATTATTAAACGTGTATATTATACTTTAAAAATATTAAAAGTAAATTTCGCGTAAAAATATATCCAGTTTGTGCGTACACTCAACGTACGGAACGCTAAACGAACGGGGAATAATTTGAATTTTTATACGCATTTCGTATTATACATCGTATAGCGATTAATAATAGTTGTTGTTAATGCGAAGGGCCGTCTCGTTTTAAGTAGTTAAAGGAACGTTTCCGTGAAATGAACAATCATATTTTAACAATAAAGATAAATAATTAACATTAATGGAATTATTATATTTCGTCCATATTATATTCATATTTTGTGTACGATATCATTTTGGAATTATTATCATCTCTTGTTCTTATAATTATATCTAACCTTTTTGGTATAATTCTTCAATTTGCATGTAAATTATTTAAAATATTCATAAACGAATAATAAAAAAAAAAAAAAAAACATAATTATTATTATTTTCACATAAAGACGAATTAATTCTATTATTATTTTGGAATAAACACGATAACGTGATTTATTCAGTTTAAATATTAATAAGTCGGATTTAATATTATTTTAGGTAAACAAAAATTTTAACGTGCTGCGATGTCCTTTTTGTGCCCCAGTTATAAATTTATAATATAACGTTCTTTAATTTATGTGATTTTATTTTTTTCCTTCCAATTTATTTTCATTTTATTTTATCACTTTTTCGATACGTTATTATAATAATTAAGGGAATTAATTTCGTATATTATTATATATTATGATTTACACAATACACGTGATGTTACATCAAAAAACGTGATAAATTCTAAGCCGATAATTAATTATTAATTAATATAATCGTCAATCTTTATTTTTCGTGTACGTTGAATTCATAAATGTTGAAAATATCTATAAGAAAAAAAAACACGAGCTTATTTGGAAATGACATTGTATTATTTCTCGTTATTACATACTGACATACTGTTTGTCTGTAAATTAGTGGAATCGTATAAGGGAGCGAATCACGTTAATAATTATTTTATTATGATGTTTATCAAGGATGTTACATAATAACAAATGACAATACAAATAAAACCCATAGTACATGTAATATACCTACAGATTCTAAAACTGTGCTCGATATTACATTTATATTATATTTACTATATGATCTTTCAATTTTCAAATACTTTTGTTTTAGAAATGTTATCTGTTTTAATTTTTAATGAACATCAATAAATAATTATAATCAAAATAAAATTATATTTCCAACTTTTAAAATATTGTGTTCTATTGATTATAAATGTACACTGACAATATAATATTATTAGTATAGATATAGAATCAAAAAATAAACTTTTATATGCGTTTTCATATTTTTATGAATTCGTCAATTTTTACTAAATATTTGTTTCTAAAATAATATTATATCACAATACAAATAAATATATAAACTACAATAATAATAAATTGATAGTGTTCAGTAAATGATAAAAAAAAAAATATATAAAAAACGTATACAAGATATGGGGCTTGGTATTTGGAAAATTAAAAATCTTCCAATAAAACATTTGTAATAACAATTTGTAATGCTATATTATATTTTTTATAACTAATAAACTCTACGTACGTTACCATTCTGAATTGATTTAACTAATTGTACGATTAAAATTGAAAAAAAATTTTTTTTTTATTTATTCATTATTATTTTTAACAATACGACCTGAGCAACATCTTAATATAAATTTGAGTGACACTCTGTAAGCAGCTAAATAATATTCTGGTAATTTTTAAACACACACACTGAACGTCAATAAAAATCTAAAGAAATATATAAAGACAATACATATTATGTTGATTAAATGAAGCCATCTTTTAGCTGTACTCTGAACGGTAAATATTTAATAGCCATAAAAATTTGTGTAAAATAAATATTTTATAATATGATAAAGGATAAACTAATATAAATATTTTAATTTAAAAAATAATAATTTCGTTCGTTTTGTATAACCATAAATTTTAAACGCAAGAATATTTTATTTAAAGATCTATTCCCACGGTTGCTAGTATAAAATATTATGTCATGTATTAATTACTAAGTATTATTAGTCATACATAAAGGCAACGTATTTACAAATTTACAACGGTTACCTTAATTATTTTACCCCAAGTGTTGTTGATGTAATTTAACGTTTCATTGATCTTTAACAAATTATAATTTGAACAACGTAAATACCTACCCATATAAATACGAATATGTATTATACCTACGTACGTACAAACAAACTACGAAAAAAAAGAACAAGAGAATAATATTCAAACCTAATTTTATTAATTTTATTCAATTTAATGTAATATTAATTGACAAAAATACATCATATATCTATTTGATTTGAAAGACGTTTATATATTGATTTTATTTTTTTGTTTTACTCGTGTACAAATCAATTGTATTATATAAAGTTTATGAACGTTAGTAAATTTAAATACTAACAGATTTCAATTCATTAACAAATTTATACTACATAAATCATAAAATATATTACAGACATACTCGTACACTATACCTATTATAATATTATACTATAATTTATTATAGTGTATTATAACTTTTTTTTATATAAGAATTTATTTTTATATTCTGACTGTATATAGGTACTATATAAAAAAAATTATCAATTATAAATATTTTTTATTTTATCTGCCCAAGATCATTTTTAACTAATATAACGACTTAATTGTATTATTAATAAACATTTACTAGATACCATCTATTTGTTTAACATTATGATTTATGATAAATAAATTTCTTTAGTAATATAATATATTGTTTATCAACCCACACGGTTATTTATAATTCCATGCTAAAAACTGTAGCACTGGTTTGGCATATAATATTTCATAATATTAATATATTATCAAAGTAACACCTTTTTTTATTGACCTTCTCTCTTGGCTAACGACAAATATAATAATATATAACTTAATACCACGTCATTCTTTCTCTCTATACTCTTTTGGCCATATTACACCATGTGACATAACCCTATTTTTTTTTATTATTATTATTAAATAATATATAAAACCTACTAACCAAATAATAACTTTATGTTCATTCAACGCAATGGATTTTATTTATTTCCTTAAAATATATATACATATACATATTATAATATTATAAACTATGTATGAATATGATAATACGAGTACGTCTAATAACAATAATAATAATAATAAAATAATAATAATAATAATAATAATAATAATAATAAAATCCTATACTTAATATTCGTCTATAAATGATTAAATAATTATTATTTAAATAATAACAATCACCCTTATATTAGGTTTTATTACATAATATTATTTTTCTTTACAAAACATTAAATTATCACTAAAATATATATATATATAAATATAAGCTTAGGATTGAATTTTTAATGAGTTCTTTACCATAAAGCGAAAATCATATTTAACTGAAGATTTAATATTATTTTTCACTGTACGTTATACTATAACTACGGGATTGTAAACAATTCAAATAAGAAGATTTCGTTTGACTGTGTTGTATATTATTTCCATCAACGAATACATATAATTTACAAAAGTATGAATGGATTTTTGTTTGAAACACGAACAATATGATAAAAAATCCGCTTAAATTGTTAACGGAACTCGGGAGTCGGGAGATTAATTCTTTGACTTCTTTAAACGATGGTGTTATGGTGAAAAATAACATTCCAAAAAAATATTTATAAGGTAAGAGTTAAATATGAAAAAAAATAAATATATTTTAGTCCTGTAGTCTTTTTAAAAAATTATAAAATACTCTTAACTACCGGTTCGTATACCTACCTATTTATTATTATAAACTACACAATTTAAATAAATATCTAATTATTTATGTGCACAATAATATTATATAAAAATAATATTATATAAAAACATTGAATATGAGTGTTTATATTATTATTATTTTTAAATACTCATAACGTATTGACCTTATTTTTTTTAGTTTTTTTTTTTTTTTATATTTTGTAAACTTATTGTAGGAACTTACTAGCAGGCTAAGTGTATATATGAAAGACATTCCTGTCAAATCAAGTTGATGGTATGAATGAAATCTAGTTTTTTTTTTTTAAACGCAGGTCGTTTTATAATAAAACCATAGATATTTTTTATACAACTATACTCGTTAAAAACGTAAAATATTTTATTTAATTTTACAAATAAATCATCCATTTTGATTTCGTGTATAATATAACATTAAGCAAATTAATTCAATTTTTCAATTATTATTTATTATAAAAACAATTATTATCACATTAATTAAGAAAAGACAGATTTTATTTGTTTAAATACGCTAAATTTTAACATAAATAAAAAACAAACAGAATACACAATTAATTTAATTGCGTACAAACTTCATGGTAAAACACCAATTACATATTTTCGTTAGATTTTATACGTTTTATACAGCGTAGAACGCTATATACACGTTAAAATTTATATTACATCAATAAAATCATATTATTGTTATTTTTTAATTAAATTATTATTTATTATGTATATGTTTTCAAATTTAATATACGACTACTATTATAATATTATATTATCAATGTACAGTAAAATCTATAAAATATTATTATGTTTTTTATGCGATTTTTATATTGTAAAATCAATGTTTTATACTAAAAATCAATCATTAATAGTAAAATTAATGTCTTTTACAAATGTAAAGTGTTTTATGTAAACTATAAAATATAAATAAATAAATTTATAAACAAATCTAATGTATACATTATAATATATTATACTAAATCGCATAATACATTTCTACATTACAAATAATATAATTAAAATATTAAAATGAATGCATTTAAATTTTTATATATTTAAATAGTAAATTTACGTTATCCAGATGGAATTATATAGACTGTAATAATATTTAGTGTAATAAAAAAATATTTTTTATACATTCACTTTGCTAACCAATAACCATATATAACTGTGCTACCGTAATATAGCTATATAGGTAGATAGTGGTTAAATTAAAAGAATTATCAAACCGGATATATCCATAATCGGAAATGACGGAGCAAAATTTACACCTGTATTTTTATAACCGTTGTTTTTGACTTTTTGTTTTGTTTCATTCGTAATGAACTATAACTATATAGGAATAATATATGTTCCAATATCGAATTCATTATTATACATTTTTAAAACGTAATAACTACGTTACATTATTGGCAAGTGACATAAAGGCACACTGTTCACATTCACGCTATAATTTGTTCACCAAGACCAAAAAAAAAATAAAAAAATATTTTTGATGTTTGCCGAATGCGTTTAAATATTACGCGTAGTGTGGTGCACATTTTTAATTTACGTTTTAGTGTGAAAACAAATTTAAATCCTATATTTGAAATATTTGAATTTTTCAATATTTAAGTTTGGTCGTTTTATCGCGAATAGAAGTACCCATACATGCAAAACAGACAATTGCTAAAATTTTGAAAATTAAACATGCAATTTGAAATTATTCTTAGATATTTTATCATTAACAAATCAATTCAAACTTGGATATTTTAAAAAAGTGAAATGTAACATGTTAGATGCTTAAAGTGGGGGGGGAGAGCGTAAGGTTCCCCCTACTTCTAACCGTACTCAAAAAGCGTCCTCTTTATTATTTTCGCAGGTACTTTCAGGTAAGAAATTCAGATATTCTACATATATACTAAATTTAATTATGAATATAAATTATACCTAAATAGTTATTCATTTTTCATATATATTTATCATTTAAATTTTATCAAAAATATTTTTTTTTTCAATTTAATAATTTACTATGGATATGAAATATGTTTGGTAGTCGTATGCCTAAGACCTACAAAAAAAAAAAACAAAAAAAAAAAATATAATCTAATATGTTCCTAATTGATATTATTTTATTCGTATTACTAAATATTAAATATTATACACGTAAGGTAAGTTGATTATTAAATTATTATTATTCTGAGATACAAATGACACATTTATAGATACAAAAATATAGTAGAAATACGATTTTTAATATAATAATAAAAGAATATAAGTATACACGGAACGCTAAAAATAGTATAGAATTCATAGTTCCTTTTGATATTTTGTCCCACTTTTTAAGCCCTGAACATGCTATAATGAATTACGTAAATGTTTAAAAACAAATATTTAATAAATAATAATTAACAAAACGTAGGTATATCATTATAAAATTATTTTTAAATCATTTATTCTGTTTTATATTACATCATGAATAACTTTTTCCATAAAAAAACGTTATATAATAATAAATAAACGTTATATTATAATAAATTAATGGCAATAGAAGTATTATCACTCATTCGTATTAACTTATCGTATAGATATCAAAAAAAAAAATAAATAAATATATTTCTATCATTAAAATTGAAACTTTAAAAGTATATGAATTATTTTGCAAATAAGCGTAATTTCGTAAATATAAACACAAATAATAATATATAACCTATACCTATACCTATATTGTATTCGTATGTATTGTAATCGTCCTAAACAATATTATTGTAGCTATATAAGTTTAATTTTATATTTATTTTACGTAGACATCTCAAATTGTATAAGTAATTACGGTCAAAAAGATTAAAACACTCTTATTGTCACCACTTAAAAGAAACGGTTGAATATGAACATGTAACCTAAAAGACTGCAGTGTACAAGATAAAAATTATTTTCGGATCATCGGATGGAACCTATTGTTTAAGGTGAATGTCTATAATCTATAACAGTTAAATCAGTAATTGTATATATTTATTTATAACAACTATTATTTAATCAAGTATTCAGATCCAAATTTCGGAATGTAAAGTTATAAATTCAAGTGAGTTTAAATGTTAGATATTAAATTTGTATTTAGATTTAAATTTGATATTACTATTTTGTGAAAAATTAAAAATAATTTTAAGAAAGAAATTGTAGGTAAAGTATAATAAATATAAATTCTTACTCATATATAACAAATTATTTACAGACGTCAGACATATCAAAGAAAACGTTGAAAATGATATAAAATTTATATTTTATATTTTTTGCAGACCTGATTTTTTTCCTGTTTCCATTTCAACATTTTTATGATTCGTGTAAAAATCAAAAGACCCGAAGGCCCTTCGGATCGAACACGATTGACCCGTTGCAGTGGGTAAGTGAACCGTCCGTCTCACACGCTAATAATTTTCGATGGCATCGATTCTATGGTAAAGAACGTTCGGGGACGACGAGAATGGAGTCTGGGAATAATATAAAAATACATTCCGCGACGCTAAATCTCAACAATTTATATAATTTATTTATTCGTACATTATTACATATAATTATATATTATCTTAATGTCTCTGTAATAATATTTTATACATGATGTATTATAATGTGTATGTGTGTGTGTGTACAAGTAAAAGGTCAACGATCGCGAAGAAATTTTATATTTAGAAATATAAATATATATATACACTTTCTAGTAGGTAAATGATATTATGATGTGCTATTATCGAGAACTGCAGAGAATAAAAACAACGTGCATTACGATCCGCCAAATAGCGAGTGCCAAACTGCCAACACCTAAAATTATTATTATTAATCGTCTTATGATTTATGAACAAGATATTACTATAAAATATATTTTGTAACAGTAGTGCGCGTATTGCTACTAATTACTAGGAAAAACATAGAAGATTAGGTAGGTGTTTTCTGGAATTATTTATTTCACTACACAATATATAAAATACGAACGTTTTCGATATCAATAAATGTATACCAATATAATATAGAAAATCGATTATCTATACAATAGTATAACGTGTTTATAAGTACGACGTGCATGCAATTATATAAAATAATACGTCGAAATAAAAAATAATCGCGCGCGTTAAATCGACAAAATTTAATAATAACACTATAAATGTCCGCGGGACTAGGACGCGGCATCTTGGAGGTTATATCTTAATTATATTTATACAAATTCGTATAATATGTATGGTGTTCACGCGGAGTGTTTCTATGAAAATCGATTTGCCATACCGCGACCTACCTGTGTGTGCGAAGACCACAGTGTATAATATTATTATTATGGACTTTACTGTACTTGAACCATGTAAATTATCGAGTGTAGAGTAGATACAATAAAACGACAGCGAGACAATAATTATTATATAATAATAATAATCATAATAAT
>JAIUCT010000018.1:211594-241296 GCA_021307375.1 Tetraneura akinire | reverse complement strand
AATTACAATTATGTAAACGCGTAAAGGTACCATACTTACTGTAAAATAATTTAAATTTTTAACATTACACGAAAAATATATTTTTCGGACCGTGGATAGACATTTTATAATATATATTCATTAAATGAGAAAACGTATGTATTATATTATATAATAAAATAAAAATTCACCTGAAAATAAGATAATTACCTACGTTAAAATGTATATTACAATCACGAATGAAATCCTTCAAAAATAATCGTTATAATAATTATTATTAAATTGTCGAAAATGTACGGTATAATAATTTTGATTTAATAATCTTAATCGTTACGTCAGATTTAATCGTCTTAAAATTTATATTAACCTAGCATAGAATTCTTAACATTACGTATTTTTTTTTTCTATTTGTAACCGGTTCGGATGATTTCGACAAAAAAGGAAATACGATTCACCTTTAACACTTCTTTGATCCGTACCTAAATGTTAAAATTATAATATGTAATATAAAAACTTTCGAATTTCGAAACTTATAAACCAATATACTCACATACCGGCTGACGTATAACAAAAAGGGATGTGCAATATAATTATTATTTTTCTTTTTATACGACCATATACGGGAAAAAATGTATTATTTTAAATATTATTTATTTTTTCACTTAAACGTCCAAATTTAATATTTACTTCGTTTCAATAGTTTTCTTATATTATTATGTATTTCTATTAAAAATCGAGTTATCGATATTAAATCGAGTGTTATTCACATAACTAAAATTTACATAAACGTATATAAATGTAGTATAATAAAAAATATTATTTTCATATAAGATATTCGTATCTCGTACTTATAAGTACCTATTATCTGGTCATAACAATACTGTCATTAAAATATAATTTTATACAAATTATAAAATACAAAATTATATTGTTTTGGGTCATTCAGATTATTATTATTATTTTTTTTTTTTTTTATGACCGAATATCACAAATTAATTTGCATACGTATTTAACATTAAATATACAAATTTAAACTAAATATACAATCCCCGTTGAAAAGTAAATATAATATTAAATAAAACAATAATAATTATTATCAATCGATAACTGAAAGAAAAATAATATCAAGAAATGTATTTATTGTCAAAATTATATATATATTATTAATTAAATAACCAAAATAACTTTTTTTGAAATATTATTTTGATATTCTTACTCAATGAGAATGACGATAACAAAACGTACTCGTATATAACATTTATGTTTAAATTGATTCAATTAATTTAATCCTTAATCATATGTGTGATATGTAGTTTAAAATAAGAATATAAAATAAGAACTTCGCATTCAAATTATTATCTTCATTTATATTAATTTATACACACCAATAAAGTAGCATTTTTATACTACATATTATATGCATACTAATAAATGATAAATAAAGATAAAACTAAAATTACTTTAAACTTTAAATTTAATTACGATAACAATTAGAAATCATCGAGGATTCTCGAATGAACTTAGGTACCTATAGTATACATACCTAACATAAAAATCTACTTAAAAATAACCTCAATCTAAATCATATGCTTAACCCAATTGTATTAATTAGAAATGGTATTTACTAAAACAAAATAACTTCCATCTTTTATAAAATAAAACTGCAAGCTTTACATAATGTACTGTTTTAACTGTTTTAAGACATTTTTGTTTAATTATATTAATACTCTTTTTTTCTAATAACTTATATTATAATACGTAAAAATACTGCAGTAGGTACGCGTATTACTCGCAGTGGTTCTTAACCTTTTTCGTTTGTGCCACCTTTATTCACGATTGTTATATACTAGGTTACTCTACAATCGAAACATACTGTATAATTATATTAATGCATTGAATATATCTAGCTGGTGTTTATTAAACAACAGGCTTAAAACATCGGTCTTATAGCCTTACAGGGCTTACAGTATTATAAGAACCACAATTGGATATTATTTTATTAAACGAATATAGAGTACATAAAAAGATATAATTAAACAATATTATATTATGATTATTACGAGTATATGGAAATAAATAGAAATAATTAAAAAATATAATATATAATATATTGAGTAATGAAAAAAATTAGTTTTTAATTATTATTAGTTTGTTCCCACGTAACGGTCATTAAAACAAAAGATTTTATTTAAAAAAAAAAATTTAATTTCTCGTATTTTTTTCTTATCCTTCAATAATATTTATGTCACCCCTACACTGATATTATATCAGTATATCACCCCGGTTCCAGAGTGATACGTCATTACGGTTGAGAATCGATATAATCAATAATCTAATAGTTATTAGAGATATTATGGTTCCATGTCATAATATCTCCGAAAAAAAATCTCCAGTCAAAAATATCTCCAATCAAAAATATCTCTTGTCTTGTACAGGTATATAAATTATTATGAGATGGGATTTTGATAGCCATATATTTTTAAACTATAATAATATGTCCACATAATAAGTAGATATACAGTATATATACAGGTATAAATCAGAATTCTGAATAGTGATAATTAAATACATTTACAATGTTTTATCGAATTAACGATAATTATATTCAAAAGTAGTGCCACAACATATATATATACGTAGGTATGTATTTTGATTTTTTGATTAGAGATGATTTTGAATAAAATTATTTTAACAGGAGATATTTTTGACTGGAGATATTATTGAATAAAGATATTTTGGTTGGAGATATTTTGGTTGGAGATATTTTGATCAGATATTATTCTTAAAATCAAAATTGTATTTAAATTAAATATAATATATAAAATCAATATCGATCGATGTGTTTGGAATTTAACGTAACAGCTATTTATAATATTTATAAAAATAATAAAAAAATATGTTTAATATATTATGTACCTATATTATATTATTAGGTGTACGTTTAAACCTCTAAAAAAACATAAATATAACGATGAGTATAACTTTTGGTTGAAACTAGGAATTTAATTATAACGTTTAGTTAATTTGATTTTTCTCTACACTATAAATGACTTACCTTACCGTTTCGTTTTCTAGAATTGTAAAATGGTACTGTTTCGGAGTAGTAACTCTGTACGCAACGAAGATGTTATACCAGACATATCAGCTCCAAGACTTCTACGAATGACAGCTATCAGAAACAGCATGCGTATAGATCATCAATTTATTGGAAACATACACAGTAGTTTGTGTAGCGCGCATCAAGGTAAATTATTATAATATTAGTTTGGGTGCACCCGATTGGTAATAATTTAGAGGAAAAATACAAAATCCATCACGAAATAAATAATATATATTATACCCGTACAATATTATTATTATTATTATTATTATTATTATTATTATTATTATTATTATTATTATTATTATTCTATTGTTACGTGTAGTTTTATAACAAATATATACCTACTTGTATATTATTATAATATACGTATAGGTGCTCGCGTAAGATAAATGGTATTATTTCATCATTTTTATGTTATTTTCCTTTACACTATAAACTCGAAATACAAATACCAATTTTTGTAGCCTTTAAAAACGAATTTGTTTCCCAAGTCACAATAACCGAGTGTGCATGTTTTTTGCCTGCCAAGGTCGAAAACTACAAAATATCACGTTTATTATAATCACATGTGCGAGAAACCCCTTCTATTTGGATATAATACTGTTCAAATAATACACACGTATACCTTGGGGTTCGGTCTGTGTTTGAGCTTTCGGCAGTTTCAATGGAATGCCACGTGCCGCTAAAGGCGAATTTATTTGAACACAATTATTATTATGCTCTTTGTGTATACAATACATTACCTATAGGTGCACAATTGAATGTGAATAGATCAAAAGATGCATAATAATAATAATAATAATAATAATAATATATCGATGACAAGACGTGTAAAAACTTCAATTTCGTAATTGTTATGTATTTCTGACATAGATACTTATAAATAAACATTTCAAAAAATATATTATATTTAAAAAAAAAAATAAAATAATAGCATCACCCATATTTTGTAGTTTTTGAGTTCATATTATTATATAAATAAATATCTTGGTTGTTATCAGATTTCTGATAATTGCAATTATTATTTGATCGTTTTTATATAAGACATATTTTAATAATATGACAAAGAATAACTCTTTCGAATATAACATATTATATTATAATGATAAACATTTGTTTTATAGATTGCTCAATGTGTACATCCGTTTATATTATTTTTGTGTCCATGAATTTGACGATTGTTTTATTATATTTGTTTAATGGCTAAAACAATATACGTTATATTTTCACTCGTATTCGTATGCATATTTTAAATATATTATGTAATTAATTATAAAAAATAAATACGTAATATTTTTATTACATAAATAATTATTTATTGTGAATCATCATAGAACTCTAAGAACATACAATATTATATTATTGTATTCTATATAGTCAATATGAATTTAAATTATTTAGATATAGATAGCCAGATGGGACGGGTAGGTACCTATAGTTTAATTTTTAATTTTAACAAATTATTATACTTAAATAAGTATTTTATTTCATTAGATTCTGCACGTTGCAATTTTATATTAAATGACTAAAATCTATTTTATTATAATAGTCAACGTTTATTTTAATTTGCTAATTTAGATTACGACACAGTAAATTAAAAATAATATTTATTCTAAATTTCTAATAGAGAAATAATACTGTTTTATCTTTTATAAACAAAATCAAATATTGAACATAAATAAATAGGTATTCTGCTACGGCAAATAAACGCAGCTAGAAGGACAAAAGTCTTTTACACACGTAAAAAACGAGCAATACCTATAATAACCTAAATTTGGATTTATTAAAGAAACAATTATTACTCGTTGTCTGTTATCATAATAATACTAAAGTAGATATTTTATACTTAAATATTATATTCTATATTGAAATCAATTTCAACGCATAAACAATAATATAGATAATATTTTTCTCTACTTTATAAATTATAGTTATTACTTATTAATATATAAGTTATATAACTTATAACTTATAAGTTATAACTTATAATAATAATAATATACGATATATTGTATATGTAGTTATTATTTTAAATACCCCGTGCAATAAACGGATCACATTTTGAAATAATTAATAATTAAAATATTTAAAATTAATTATAAATAATCATCATTATTAGAAAAAATATACGATTTAACAATTACAAATATCTATACGATTCCAATTATTCTTCGTGTTTTTCTAATAATTTAAATTATTAGATTCTATTAATTAATTCAATTAATTCTAAGAATTTTATTAACCATATGATACGTTGGAAATACATTTGATTGAATATAAATTATTATATTGCTTTGTAACTACACATCTTATTACACATTCATAAGATTATATTATCATATCTCATATATTATAATAATATGGTTCTTATAATATATTGATAATGCTCGTTCAACGTAATATACGCATGTAATATAAATTTGCTGCTTATCTACTATAGTAACAACGATGTATTCAAATTTACTTATTAACATTTGTTTCTATTCGTTTATACATGTAAACTTTTAAGTTTATATATATAACTATACCTACTTATTATAATTTTACGTTTATAATATATATATATATATTAATAATTACTGAATCACTAAATAATTAGGTATAAGTACAGTATTTGTATCCCCTATTTTGAACGTTTATGTCGACATCAAAGAAAAGTCAAACGTGAATATTTAAATTTAATAAGTATAACTTTATATAAGGTAAACTATAAATATTAACGAAACTCGAAAGAAACGATAATATTACACATATTTATACCTATACAAAATATAAATAGTAAATCTGTTAAAATAATGGTACCCAACGAACGAAAAATATTTACAAAATAACTTTATCAAAAATTGTTAATACTTACATATATGATGTATGTACTCGTATGTTCTATATTTGTTTCCGATACTTCTGTATTATAAGTATTCTATATGTACTTATACAAAAAACAAATAAGTGCCTAAGTATATATTTTATTAAATATTATTATATTTACCTTTATTTTTTTCAACAGTTGGACAAAAAACTAAAAAAGCAATACACATTCGTATTTCGTGTAGACAAACATTTTTAAATATGTGTACCGAAAAATGACAATTCTGATTTTTTATACCTATTTATTTTTTATTTAACTGTCACGTTTATATTTTATCAATTAACATATCCCACAAATATTTTTATTTCTAAATTAAACCGTGGTACTTTAAATGTAATGAAAAACGCATTGTTTATATTATATTTAAATTGGTATACAGTAGGTACCTAAACCTAAGTATTAATAATTATAATATAAATTTTATTTTTATTGTAATCTTTAATCTAATAAAATCAGTAAATTATTTAGGATTATTAAAAATATTTTCACTAAATTATATTGTATAATTTGTATATATATACTACGAATAAGTTAAATATTAAAATGCAAACAATAATTGTATTCAGTATTTAATAGATTTAAGATTAAAAATATGAGAAACTTGAAAATAAAACCACCAGAGTGGGTTGTGCATATAATAGACGGCCGAACCAGTCAACCACACAGGCAACACTCCCATTTTAACCCATCCCATTTTAATGGTTTTTTATTCTTGTTCGTGTCAGTCAGCCGAACAGTTGAACATTATTATGTCTACGGCAGACGCACGTTGCCTGTGTGTTGTGCGTTTACCTACACGTTGTTTTCGTATTTAAAATTCGTTACAAAGTATTAATTTTGTTTAAAATCATGTTTTGAACAAATCAGACGATTATGTTATGCATGGCTTGTGATTTTGGTAAGTTATGAAAACAGTATTATTATACTTTATCGTCGGTACATAAATTAAGTTTCAAACTAAGTATAGTAAGTTTTTATAAATTTTATATACTTATTATAAATTATAAATTATAATTTTATATTTAATATGTTATTATGGACTTCTATTCCTTAAATTAGCAACGATTATTGTATTATTAAATCTATTTTATTAATATTTCAATCAATGGACAATTTATTTATTTATATTATATGCTTATTTCAATATTTATACGACAAACTTTACTTATAGATAACATTTAGATTTTCGCAAAATAAATTAACCATATTATACCTTTCAAATATTATATTATACGTATATTATCTCTGTTATAGGTGTGTATTTAATTATATTATAGCAAAATAATTACTATTTAAAATATTTTAAGATTATAACGTTATAATACGATATACAATACGCGTAGTGCATTCAACTCCTTTGTCCTTATAGAGTTTATTTAATTTATCTCAGTTTTAAATTATCTATTTCGTGTTTTAGGATGCACTGATGTAATAGACCGACATAAAACAATAATAATTACCGGGTAATTACACAATTTCCTTATGCTGTCCGACCAATAACAATCTTTTCGTTCCGTTTGGCCGACCATGCGCAATGTATGCGTTTCGATATATTATCCTTCGCGTAACTCAAAGAAGACATGATAATACACGCAATATAATAGCGACCAATAACTTTTGATAATATGTTGTTGATATGAAGTTCGATGTATAGTTTTGGCTATTTCTTCTCATTCCTATAAATTATTTTGCTAACTTCATCATTAAGTCTTAATGTTGAATCAAACTAGAAAATAATTATTAATGTTTGTTTTACGTAACTCGAAATATCGTACGTACATTTTATTATAGGTACATTTTGTATATTTGTTAACGTTAAGTAAATCCAAAACCCCCCGTTTATTATTTAAGGAATATACAAATACATACGTATAAGTAATGTGACACAATCGCGTCTTCACAAATACAAGACCTTGAGTTCACGATTTTTCCGCAACTCTGAGTTATGACCTCAATTTTAAATGGAAAAAAAACCGTAATAATGTAATTCACGAGCAAAAAGCGATTATGACCCGCGTATAGTGCCTTAAAAGGACACCATTTCGTCAAATCAAACAGTGCGCGCCCTGGCCCATTAAACTATATATATTATATTAATAACGAGTAAAAGATAGCCCATAAGTCGTCTGTTGTGCGTTACCTACTGATAATAATGTTATATTATCATCGTGTAGTAAATTGTAAATGATAATAAAAAAAAAAAAACAAAATAAAAAACAAAACTCGTAATTGCAGGATGAGTACGTCAAAACAGAAACAATACATTGTGTGTGTCCCCTTATTCGACTTCCGGCGTGCGCATGCAATGAACCAGTGATGCCCAACGTTCACTTCCATAGTCCGCGTATATATATATATATCATATAGGTAAATAATATTATTATCGTGCGTAGGCGAGTTATTAACCGTCCAAAAGAGTCCCTGAAACGCCGTGCGGAAGAACGGTCTTAATTAAGACTGCGGTCGTAAACGGAAATTGCGGTTTATACCCGAAAGACCGCGCGCCGATAACAAAATTTCAAACCACGTCTTTACTGCGGTGTCGTACTTGTGCGTATATAATGATAATAATAATGATAATAATAATATTGTCGTTATTATAACACATCTTTGGTCCGTTTTTTTTTCTGTTCCGTTTGTGTATGAAATATGAATATTATAATAAACTCGTAATACACAGACGAACTGAAGTGCGTCCCGAATATTCGTGAGAATAACGAGAGGCGCGAGTAACGCGATATTACATATTAAATTATTATACGTATACAAAATGCGAACAATAAATAAGAAGAAGAAGAACGGAGGACGAAGACGATGACGATAATTATTATAACAATATTATTGTTCGGACGAAACGGATGTATAGGAACACAACCCTTAAATAAATTACGGTTAAAACACGCCTCGCAGGGGAAAACGCGATCGAATTTGCATTCTTAAAGAACGAGTGTATTGAAATTTTTCGTGTCGTTTTATTATTTTTTTTGTCTCGCTGCAAATACGCCCAAGACAAGCCAACAAACGGTTAGGTTAGGTTAGGTTTTGTTCGTTTTCAGCCCGTTCGCGTTATTAACCATTCCCGCGGTTGATAACGGCCGAACCGCGTTCTTATTTATTATATCGTCATATATTATTAGAAATATTATCCAACGAGTATTATGATAATAATAATATTGTTGTTAGCTTCCCGAGTTACACCTGCTATCCGAGCATCGGAGTCGTCAACGCACAGGAACAGACATAATAATAATATTTTTTATTATTATTATTATAAACGAAAATAATTATATTATTATTTATTTTTACTTACGTATACCGAACAGGTTTAGCGCCCCCTGCGTGAACGGCATTCCATCCAAAAACGACACCGTCTATAACGTACATTATAATATTATCCCCGCGTACGTTCGTCTCGTCTTCGCCCTCTCACTGACGTATTTCACGGGGGAGAATATTATTATTATTATTATTATTATTATTATTATTATGGTGTGTGTGTGTTCAAAACTTCAAATATTATTTACGGACCATATGTCGTCCGGTTGTTGTTGTCTACCGCCGTAAACAACCCGAGTGTATTGTTTAATATTCAAAAGGACGGTATTTAATAATATTATTATATTATCGTTATATTATAGTAGTATTTATTTCGTTTCTCAGAGATTTTTCTTTACTCCGAATACCTGAAATTATTATGAAATCCGTTGTTGGTACGGGTGTGTCACTGCGGAGGGAATGTACAAATTGTATACGTGCAAAGTGTTATATAGACAATCAGACAGTATAGACGTCAAAATCAAAGACGTACACACATATAAAAATATTATACACCCAATAGAAAATATTATTATGACAAACACCAAACGCCGATATGAAAAAAAAAATAATAATAATTTTATACGCGAATCGATTATATTATAACAGTTATACGTGCGTATTGCTGCCCACGCATCCGACGAAAAACCGCTCCTCGTCGAGTCGCACGACATAATATTTGTTATTATACTTATTATAATAATACCTATATAGTTTTTAAATCCTTCGTCTTGTTTATATTACGTTATTTCTATTCTCTTTCTCCGTACGCACATAATATTATTATATATTATATGCATTGTCTTTGATCTGTATATATATATACTCCGACGTTATTTATTTTGTTTATCCGAACGAAATATCTGAAGTGTACCAAACACCAATCGATCATTTCGTCTAGTATACCGCGGTATCCCGTTGGGTATAGAAACAAAAAAAAAACAAAAAAAAAAAAAGAGAGAGAAAAATAGAAAACGAATTGATAAATATATAATATTAATATAACGGATAACCGACAAACATCGTACATAATATAATATTTGTCTTTAATCGTTTTAATTATTTGAAAAACAAAAACTACACGATATTATTATATATTTTTTTTAATAATACGTAAAATTCCATTTTTTTTTTTTACATTATACGAGTTTTACTGTTAAAATTACGCGTATTTCAATCATTACACGTGTGTAAAATACGTAACGATTCGAACGTAATTCGAATAAAAAATATATATATATATATCTAATTATGGTATTTTTAGTTTTTTTTTTTTACGAAATACTGATTTATTTTTCATTTTTTGACTGGAAATACGTTCCCGGGCGTGTGTAAAATATTATACACGTATCCCTATTAGTTTATAATATAAATTGCCTGTGCACGATATCTCTCTCTATATATATATACGATGACAGTCAGTATGTAGTAACTTGTAAAACGAAACGAGTATGGATATATCTACGTGTTACACCGCAAGCATTCAAATTATAGTCGTATAAGCGACGGCTCGTAATCATATTATGGTAATATTATACGACTGACGCGTATACTAAAATCGCTTGCGACTCCCTGTGTTATATTTTAATACGCATAGTTCTAAGGGTCGCAAAAGTTGTTACAATAATACTAATAATAATAAATAATAAAAAAAATAATAATAATAATAATTATTAATTATTATTATTATTATTATTATTACATTGTTATTTTCATTACGTGTTCGTACATCCGCGTCGGAAATTATTATAAAACCCGTCACGGATAACAAAAAAAAAAAAAAAAAAAACGAAATATACTTATAAAATTAAAAACCGTTAAAAATGGATTTAGGGGAAGAAAATTCGTTTTAATATAGCACACTGCCAATATGTGTTTAATAATATTTCGACTGGTAATTATAAACGGGTTTTGACGATCGTGTCTAAAAAAAATAAAAACAGGAGGAAAAAGTGTGCGAATAAAGTTTAAACTCGTAAAATTGCGCCAAAATATTAACGTAACGGTTAGATTTCAACGCAACTAACCTAACCTATGTTTTTCCAAAAAATTTCTGTACGACTTCTAACATTATTATATTAATAATAGTAATATGGTCGTAAAAATTGATGTGCGAAACGGTTAGGTAAAATGTATAACAAAATCGACAGGACTGGCGAAATTCGGAATATTAATCGTTTATACATATAATAGCCGAGATAAAAAATATAATACGTAATATACCCGACGAGAGAAAATCCCTTCGAAGGGGGGCGTACACCCAGCCCACATATTATTATAATATACCCCGTGTAAAACCTTATTTATTATTATAGTGTATCTATATATATTATACACCCTGTGAATATAACATAGCGGGAGACCAAAGTCGATGTACATAATATATATTAAGCATCCGTTCGAACGACTTTCCGGACCATTAGGCCGCCGTCACCGGATATTTGTCTCGCGGTGTCGTCCGCGATTGTTTAATATAGTATACCTATCTATATATTATAATACAAGTCTCGCGACGCGACAAATCGACGACCGTAATAATGGCGAATACTGCGTTGGCACAAGTTCACCCAGGGTGGAAGGGATGGAGGGGTGTCCGATATAATATATTATTGTTAACCCTCAGGAACATTTTGCACCTCGTCACGACGGGGATAAGTCGATAAACTGCAGAGACTTCGCACTATATGTGTATACACTCGCCAAAATCGTAAAACGCAAAACAACATAATATTATAATAATGTACTCACTACTCGCGGAAGGGTCGAAAAACGTCTCGTATAAGCGTGTATTATATTATTATTAGAAAGTCATTTTTTTTTTTTTTTTTTAATTTTAACCCCATCTGGTCGAGAAAAATCAAAGTCGAGCGCAGTCAGTGGAGGATTTGAAGGGCGATCGTCCGGGGGGCTTGGACGTGAGTTTTTTTTATGTTTTATTGATATGTAAAATCACGACTTAATATTATATGTAATTATTTAATATTATTTTGAATGTTTTGCGAATAGGTATTTTAATTGTATATTTATTATATTATCCTCCTCCTCATTATAATAATTAACACTAAATTTGATTTGATTTGAGTTGATTGACAACTCCGACACGAACAAAATATGATAAACGTATACGTACCCATTACATACACAAACATCTTATATAAAAGGTATTGCATAATATACACTCTAATTAAAACACTTATTGGTGCATACTTGATACAAATTCTTCATGCCGACTGTTCTCGAGAACTACTCTGGAATACGACATTGTATTTAATAGCGTATTCGGTACAGTTAGTTTATATACACGAAAAACGCTCCTCATCGTTTCTAGTTATGAATTTTCATTAAAACGCACAATACTCGAGAAATATTCAAGTGTATACACGCGTGCACAGAATTCCATAACAATTAACTGTTTACATGAATAGTTTATTACAAATAATGTAATTTTCTTCGTAAAATACTAAAATATTCCGACTGTTGTATTATAATATACTCGTATTATTATTATTATTATTATTATTATTATTATTATTATGTGTATATAGGTACAGAGCGTCGTCAACGTTCCTCCCAAAATGTGTATACTTTTTAAGTAATTTCGACATTGTTATTAAACGTATTTTATGATACATATTTATAGAATATCATATTTTACTTTTAATACGGTATTTCCATAAAGATAGTATTAAAAACATCTGTAGTTATGTAGACTGTTTTAAATAATAATAATAGTAAAACACAACATTTAATATTATATAATAGAGTTGTCTACTACTGTATAATATAATATACGAGTACTTATATATAAACTATAAAGTAATAAGAAACTTAGTATTGAGGTAATGTCGACCCACCTTACCAAGTTTAAGGATATTTCGACGTTTCCTCGAATTCTTATCTTTAGTTTTAACACTGGAACTTGTACAAAACAATCCCTGAAAACTTTCGTTTCATATTTCTAAGAATAACTTTTTAAATTATTCTTCGAGTTTATATAGTAAACTACTCGAGTCATGATTATTTGACAATAACACAGGAATAAGAGGCCCGACAAGTTCCGTAACACAAAATTCGAATATATTAATATACACCTGTTAGATAATAATATAAATCCTTACATTACTGTGTTGACTATGGTGAGCACTGAGCAGTGTGTGTACTAACTACTAATGCGGATTGGATATACCCACACGTGTAATGCAATAAAGTTCGTATACATAGTCAAAGAGTGTATGATTAAATAATTAATTGTTCGTACATTATATTCATATTACACACGAGTTCAAAGAATGTCAGAGAGTTTGTGTGTAGCTACTGATTGTATTGCTTAAAATATTTAATTGAAAGGCAAACGAACAAGTCAAAATGCGACGACTGCTTGAATGTAATTTGGCATTGACGATTCGTGTATAGAAAAAAAAAATCACCGTATGATGTGTTTTTTCCATATGCGCGTAATTGTGTACCGTTCATTTTCCATAATATTATACAACACGAAATATCAATCCTCCACCGTTCATACTTTATGAATAAACCACTAACTAGCATCACGTCAAAGTATCATGTGTTTATTGTTCGGACTCCTCGATGACGTTCAAAATCATCCAACCGTTTCATCGTATGTTTTTTTTTTTTTTTTTTTTTTTTTTATATATTTGTATTTGTATTCGTATACACTCAAATTCAATTGCAGACTTTAAGTTCTCGATTACGTTTGAATAAAATAATTAAACCTAGTTTATAAACGACATTATTATTCTTATTTATAGATATATTCCGTTTAATTAAATTTATTATTTGTGTAATACAATATATTGACCATATACCTACTTACACCTATATAGCGATTATTAAACTACTATCAAAACCAATGAATAGTAATTTGACAATTTGTTATATTATTATGATATGTACAATACGCCAGAATAATAATACTTCCTTGTAACCTATTATTATTCCTTAATTACAACAACAATTTATGATAATCACTCGCCGGTTAAGATTAATAAATAGTTAATACGGTATAAATTATAAGAATTTATAAAATTTACAAACAATCAACTATGATTATTCGTTATAAATAAAAAAAGTAAAGCGATTCAGCTTGGCGTATAAAAATTACAGTGGATATAAATTTAATGTACGTTTCGAGGTCATTACATAGCTGATAATGTTTTGTTTAAAAGAAAAAAATATAATATAATTTTGTTATATAATATTGTTTAAAAGAAAAAATATAATATAATGTCATACGTTTTAATGTATTATTATTTTCATAATACGAGTATATTAATGTTATTAAAAAAAATATGAGCCACGTATAAAATTTTGAAAGTGAAAAATAATATTGTTAAATATTTTTTTTTCTACAAAAAAAATCGCGAATCAAAACGTTTCAGCAATATTTATACATAATATATTATTTATATTAGTAGAATATTTGTATCATTTTATGTACATAATTATAAATATTTTAAAACAATGCCGGCGCCTCATATGACAATAATATTATGTTACATCAGTTTCATTTCATATTTTTAGCCGAACAAACCATATAGTATAACTATATCGATCAACCAGTCGAGACCATCACGGTTCGGTTATTATACAAAAATCAAAACGTTTTAAATTTTCATTCGAAAAACAATTTTATAATAATAATTTATTAATATTAATTTCAATATCTATTTACACGCAGTATAAGTTCGCGGAGGAATTCTCACGATAATTTCACAATCATATGGGATTGGGGTATGTAACGTGTAACGTCACACTCGTACACATAATATTATAATCGGATATCCATGCGATAACTTTACACGAGTATCTTACTTTTTAGTATAAGTATTGAATTTCTTCGAGTATTTAAATAATTATTCCGTTCAGATACGTGTTTTATGCATTCTTATAAGATTTCGTCAGTCGATATTTTTTTTTATCGTCAATAAAAATTTAGATTTAAATTAAAATTAAAATACTGCAGTTTACATACCGTTTAACATAGACTAAGAAAATAATTTGAAAAAAAAATGCAAAAAAATTGCATAAAAATTACATATAATATGGGAATATTTCTTTTGCCGAGAAATCAAATAACACAAATATTTAAAATCACATAAAGAGACTATCAAAGTTAAAATACGAATCACTAAGAACATAATATAGACAATCGTTACTAAATTATTAATCAATATTTCTATTATAGGTAATATTATTAGTTACCTAAGTGGCCTTTATCATTTAATAATCGTTTTAAATAATTGAATAATGATAATTATATATACATATTTTATTGTGTAACAATTTTTGAGTTTTTTTTTTTTTTTTTTGAGATAACTACCAAATACAAATTTAATTATTATCATTGATATCAAAACTATTTATTTAAACTCTATGAAAATTACTTACGTTATGGCGTTATACTTATCTATTAATTTGACCCTACGATCTTTACTTATCTCTTAATTATATTATATGTACACAATTTCTCAGCAATATTATTAAAGTTACGTCTCTCTTTGTATTATAAATTTATAATTGATTAAATTGTTTAATTATTTTACGCGCGTTACGTTTAATATTCGATATATAACACTTCTTATATATTCATAATATGTATAGTATGTACAGTTTTATTGTTTAAACCGAATATTTAATGGTGTGTTACAATTTACGAAAATGACTTTCCGGCACATATGATTACACGAGCACTAAACACGTGTCGTTAACTCGCGTTTGATTTTATGTTATTCTTATTAATATCAAAACATCTGAACTGGAATATTAAAGGTCACAACGTTATTTTAACATCCGAGAATAATGAACGCACTGGGGTAATGTTGGTGGACAATTAACACGACTGACTCAGAATCGTAAAAATTTTTTTTTTTTTTTAAATAACTGCCTATAAATTTCAATAATTATTATTTCGAATATGCGACACGCACACGCGCGAGTTATGAAAACAATGACTTCGAACACAAACACTGCGTTTTTTATTTTTTTTTTTCAAATCCGTGTGGGCGCGAAAGACTTATGGGACGTCGAACAAAAAATTTGTAATGGACGTCGTAAAAATTGATAAAAATATAAAACGTTTGAAAACAAAAAAAAAAAAAAATAAACACTTTCGACTAACGCGTGCCTATAATACGATAATACGCGACTACACGACTACACAATGAAATGTCTGCTTATAATATTATTTAGCAGAAAATCAGATTATTTATACCCTACTCAACAAAACGCTAGTGTTTGAAAAACAAAAATTATCCTTTGAACTGTCTATACATTATAATTTTCACGTATTTTTTTTTTTTTTTTTTTTTATAAGAGATGACACGTTGCATTACACAAGTTTAATATACTACTCATATCAGTTATATACCGAGACCAGTGAAAATCGTGTATTATAATATGCAATATAAAATATTATCAATAACAATTGTCATTATTATAATTTTAAAACGATTTTTTTTTCGCTAGATAATTATTATATTATTATTAAAAATTTAACTCTATTTTTAACTGTTTTAAGAGCTAACAAACCCCGTTCCCATTTTCCTTAGTATAATATAAATTTATCGTTATGTTCGCATGAAATTGCATTTAAAAATCGCACAACTGAATCGTGTGAATATATTGTGAAACATTATTATCATAATATTATTTAGTATATATGTTGTGAACCTTTGTTCCACATTATTATTATTATTGTCATATCTGATATCTATCACATTAGATACTAATAAGAATACTAAGATTAATAATTATATTATTATTTTTATGAACATTGTAACTTATTATTCATTACTCATTAGGTACTTGTTTTTAGAACTATTTAATTATAACAATAATCTATATTTTTATACTTAATCATATTTACCAATTAAGAGAATATTATAATATACTATTTAAGACTAAATTCTGATCATTGTAAAACAGTTGAGATTTGGACGATTTGGTGCTAGACGCTGCAGTTACATGCCCGATTTCAAACAAATTGCGATATTGATTTAAATCAAATATAATATAATATTATTTTGTATTTATTCTTTAATCGTGTTTGACTCAACTCAACATTTAACTAAATAATTTGTAAACGGAATTAGAAACTCCGGCTTACAACATATATACGAACTTTCTAAATAATAAAATTCTGTTTTGTATAGACGTAAATTTGTGGAACAAGAACATGGGACAAAAGTGGCGGAAAATTCGCCGGCGGTGCTCGTCGTTCAACACAGGCACCGGTAAGGGCAAAACCACTACGGACGATCGCGGCCGGTGCGACTTCGGCGACGGCCAAGATCGCGGGCCGCTGATACCGGCGTCTTCATTGTCGGACGACTCGTCCACGTCGTTATCGTCGCCATCGCGACCACCAATGACTGCGTCCGTCACCGCCGCGGCCACCACGATGCACGATATGTTGCGCGCCCGACTGAACATGCTCAACATAGGCAGCAA
The DNA here is from genome assembly GCA_021307375.1 of Tetraneura akinire. Taxonomy (NCBI): domain Eukaryota; kingdom Metazoa; phylum Arthropoda; class Insecta; order Hemiptera; family Aphididae; genus Tetraneura; species Tetraneura akinire. The sequence goes on along the minus strand of JAIUCT010000018.1, from coordinate 223,561 downwards.
GCGCCGGCCACAATTGCAACACCACCAGCACCGCACGACGGTGGCCACGGACACTGCCACGTTTTACGTACCGTCGCCGTTGTTGCGAACTGCAGATGACGACGCGGATGAGATCGTCTCGGCGGCGGGTCCTTGTTCGCTACCAGTCATGTTCGACCTGGCCCCTGATCATCGGCTGCAGCAACCTTCTTCATTGTGCCGCGTCGCCGAGACGCCGTCATCGTGCGGTTCGTCCGGACGCGGTACAGCCGACGACGGTGCCGGCAGCGACAGGTCGTCCGTATCGTACAGCGACCACGGGTACAACAGCATCGTCAGCACCAGTACTGCCAACGGATACGACGCTGACCGGTGAGTTTTTCACAAAGCATATACTAATAAATCAAAACCCTTTATCTTCTTTTCGAGTGACTACGACACATTCAATATCGCCCAAAAGTGGTCACGATTTTTCGTTTTTAATATAGGGATCGTAAAATTTATCATCATTCAGTTGATAATATATTATAATAAATTTTATTACAAAGAAGATATCGTTTTGAGTTTTCTATGCATTCTGACATTCTGTGTAGGTCTACGAGTGTAAAATACATTCAAAGAGATAAGAGAAAATCGTCAAAAATTAAATCAATATAATATACAATTTAAAATCTATTTCTAAGTATATCGTGGGTCGACATTATAGTTTTATTTTTCAAAATTATTATATTAGAAGGTTTTATATTTACTCGTCAATTATATATATTATATTTTATATACCATTAATAACCAATATTTACACCAGCCTGATTGTTTCGTTTTCAAGCCACTAAGTATTATTTTTATTTTATATATATTTTTTTTTTTTTTATCTAAATCGCTGTTGACGCATAAGAATGACTGTTGACTGTTGTAGTATTATTATACGTCTGCGTATAATGTGAGTGAACTTTGAGTGGCTATTACTGGAGAGAACAGGTTTATGATGATAACCGCTGAATGATTCATACATAAATTATAAAACACTTTGAACAATTAAGTCCGAATGTGTTCGGTCTGTAAAGTAGAATCAAATTATATTTTTAATCTTCAAATAATTTCTATTTGTTGGTGGAAAATAATGGAAAAAAAAAAAGGAAAGGAAATTTTTTATTTTACTCCGAAATTATATCAGACAGAAAATCTAAAAAGGTAATAACTGCAGTTTCGTTATATGACCATCTTAAATTGATTTTATCGTGTGGTCCATACGTATCGTATTATATTGACAGAAATTAATATAGTAAGCATTACATGCGTCATGCGTGTTATTATAATAAAAGATTAAGTAAATTCTTAAATTCCACAACTATAAATCTCCGCAACGCGTGCACGATATATTATATATTCTGCTTGTTTAAGTAATTGCTCGGGGTTTCGAAAATATGAACGCATAATCGTAATAAAGATAAAAGAAAACACCTGGGGTAACCTACCTACCAGAAAGTTAAATAAAAATATATAATATCTTGATGGTAGTAGTTTATACCATTCTCTTTTATGGTCGATCCACTCACGTATATAAAGAGCGCGCTTTTCGTAAGGAAAAATGTCAAGATATCAAATACCTACACGACGCGAGTACGAGTATAATATTATAATATAGTGCAACCTTTAACGATACGAGTATTATTAATAATATATAGGAATTAATTTCCTGTAAGAATTTTTTAACCGTGTATATGAAACGAACGGGACGAAAAGAAATACTAATTTGTCGTTAAATACGTCAACAAGAATATATGTAAATGTATGTATAAAAAAACAGTAACGATTATTTCTTCTTAGACAATAATATTTTATTATTTTGATTTGATCGAAGATTATGATATATGATTATTCACGAATTATTACTGTAATGCATATATAAGAAGCCAAGCAAGGCAGCAAGATATTTATACGAGATACAAACGGCTAGGCCCGAACTAACATAATAATATTTTTATATAATGTAATAATACTAATAATTACCAAATCAAATTTAATTATATGGTCTTATCGTCTTTGTTAAATTATTGTAGATTATACAAAACGACTTCGCGTATAATATGCGTATACGAAAACATTATATTATGGACAAAAAAAAAAAATAAAATAATATCTACTGTTATGCCCAGTTATCCGAATCAGTCAGCAGTTCAGCACTTTAACTTGTCGACTCGTTTATTTATTATTATTATTCTATTTTTTTTTTTTTTTTTTAATCAACGCACGGTTTTATTAGTGTGTATTTTTTTACTGTTTTACGATCATATAACGTTACAAAAAACTAAAATAAATAAAATATTAAAAATACTCGCAAATTCGTGTACATATAGTAATATATGTGTTATGTGTAACATTATAAAATATTATAATATAAGAACGATTTTTTTTTTTTTTTTTTTTTTTATCCGAACCGTTCGATTTTTACCTCGACAGCAACGATGCACACATAACACAATAATAGAGGGAAAAATACACCATAACTCCATAATATAATATTATTATACGGCGTATCAACGGACAAAATTGAATACATCGAATTCTTTGATTACTATTTTTTTTGTTTCCGAGGTTTGTGTTACAGTTACGACCAACGTTTTTGTAATCAAATACACATTTGGACTGTGTAGTATAATACGAGTACCTATATATACTTGTATAATAATATGCGGTTTCCAGAAATATTTTTGATTCGAAATAAAAACGACCGTGATTTACGCATGGTTGATGACACGCTGTATAATATTGGTATTATAACATAATATTATGTACGGTCCGATCGTATTCGAGTCCAAAACATTGCGCATGGTAACGTATTTTTCTCGCTTTATATATATTATTATTTTATACGCTGAATACATAATACAATATTATTATTATTGTGGTCGACGCGATTTATTAATACGTATAAATATAATATTATAATAATATTCCCAGTTATTGAATTATATTGTGCACAAACTTGAACAAGGTCGTCAACGACCGCGAAAACAATACCGTCAATATTATAATATATTATTATTATTACTATTATTATTATTATTATTATTATTATTATTATTATTATTATTATCGGGCCTGTTGAACGTCCCCGAATTCGTTTCGTTGGTAGAAATAATAATAATAATAATAATAATAATAATAATATTGTTAATTTTGGACTATATATAATATTATTATATGATAATATAAGTACCCGAAATTTTCCAACTCTGCGTGGTCCGTTTTATTCGTATATTATCCGTGGGATACGCAATAAATACGCGCGGTAAAATCACACGTCGCACTCTCGCGTTTTATTCCCCTGCAGTTATAAAAATCTCTCCGGTTCGGTTATATGGACAATAATATTGTTTCCCCAAAGGTCACGCGAAGTATTTACGAGTTTACTTCTACGAAATCACCTCAGCCATCCGTTTTATTTCGCCCCTAACGTCGTCAATAATATCACATGGAGATGTTATCGACGCGGTTCGACAAAGTGCCCACATCACGTGTGCAGACGCCCGTTTTGTTAACAACACGAATTGATATATACTGTATTATTATTATTTTCGTATATTCGCGCAGTAAAACCGACGTGGCAACGTTCCTTATTATCGTTGTTTGAAATCGATCATCAAAAAAAAAGAAAAAGAAAAAAAAGACATATTATATTATACCATATATTATTATGATCATGTTCAAACTATAATATAAGAAAGTTTCGTTTCTTTTCATCATATCATAACAACTGTACATTATTCGTTGGACATCGTAATTTCTCCCCCGTATAATTGCATATTATATTAACGACTCTAAATGCACACGACTTGTTATCAGAAAATTATAGAAAATCCGAAATCGGCCGGTTTAATATTGTCAACCGATAAATATGCTTGTAGAAACATTTCCTGACGAATTATTGACCTTAACACTTCGTACTCGTAAAAATAATATTATCAACGTATAGTTGTAACTGTTAAAAAACAAAAATTTAGGTACACATTAACGCTGTATAGTAACGCGATTTTAAAACAATATTTTGTTCTTGACAGAATGCACAATAGGTGTACTCGTATACGTTATTATAATATACGATATTATTTTCAGACTCGGCAGACCCCATTCGTTTGTGGTTAGACGGTCCATAAATAACGCGCGCAGACCAACGCGTTGCGGCGGCAGCGACGACACCGACGACGGTTATAACGACGACGATGACGGAGAAGGTAACGGCGGCGGATGCGAAGACGACGACGATTATTACAATTGTAGTTTGCTGTTGCAAAACAAACCGAAAATGCGATCGTGCCGACGATGGTCGCAAGCGGACTCGTTGGCGTTGGCCACGGCACCGCGACTCGCGGACACCTTGACCACGACGAACTCGTTCAGAATCGGCGGACCGGTATCCTGCACGTTTTCGTCGTCCCCGGACGACGTCATCGGCGGCGGCCGTACGCGTTTCGGCGGTCAATCGTCGCTGCAGGTTTACACGCCAACGTCAACGACGTTTTCGCAGCTACCGTCCCTGCCGCCCCGATTGTCGCCGCCCCCACTGCCGCCCCCGCCGTCTTCGTTGACGTCACCTCTGCTAAAACCACCTCCACCGCCGCCGCCACAGGATGCGACGACGGCGGACGCCACGTGCGTCAGACGGGCGCCACTACCGTTACACACGACCGCCGATCTTCCAGCCATACCCGAATCTTCACAATGGGATGATCACTGTCGCCGTCGCCGGATACCGCAACTGTCATCCGACAGGCTGGAGAGGAACGGATCAACAAGGGTCAGCGGAAGAAACGCGTACCGAACGTTCAACAGGAGGACCGCTTCACCGGCGGCAGCCGCCACCGTTGGCGTCACTACATCGGCGACCCATTGTCGTCTCGACAACCAGGTATAAGAATTTATTTTATTTTATTATTCACAATGTCGTGTTACTTTATTATAATATGCTATGTAAGTACTCGTACACAATCATACACCAAATTGGTCCGTATCAATACATTTTTATTACTTAAAATTTTAAAAATAATATTATTATGTAGACACATTTACATTTATTTTATTTGAACATACTCGTAATTGATAACATTTTAATTATTATCATAAATAATCAGTTTGTAAACTTTATTTTCTGAAAAAAATATATACTACATTATTTAATATATTTATTATTCATATAGGTAATAAATAAATATATAATACACGCAATACACAATACTATAAACTAGCAACAGAGCAAGGTTTATTTTTTTCACGTACCTATACGAAATCAAAACTATACATTTTATTTGTGTGGCGCGAATCGTCACATAAAGATAAAACCTCATAAGCCGGACGACGAATACTATGAGGCCGCAATCGAGACATTATCTTCTTGGCGCGTCCCTCATATGTTATACTCGGTGCAACTCACTTACGCGCATATATACGAACATTTAACGGTGTTCTCTCGGCTCCTCGATTTAACGATGAAACTTTGCTTGTTGTTGTGTATTTGTTATATTGTCAAGCAATAAAAGTACGTAATTTCTTCCAAACGAAATTAAACGACAATCATTTGTTTTAATATGGACAAATGATCAATGTAATTTTATGAGCGTACTAAATCCATAATATTATTTTAACATAAAACAAATCGTATACCATTGATATAATAATAATAATAATAATAATAATAATAATAATAATACAAGTATAATAAGTATGACATATTATTATTCTCTTTCGTGACACAATCATCAATAATCATTTAGGTACTTTTATTTCAATAAGAATAGTGCGTGTAATCAATTAGTATTATTGCGTATTATGAACACCGACATAAATTTCTAGAGAGTGAATTTATACTCTATAATAGCTATTTCATCGATTTTGTAATTTACTTCAAAGGATAATTAATGAAACATTTACGTTCAATGTCCCCTAACAAATAAATATATAGGAATGAATACAGTTATAAAAACAAAAACGCCTATTTAATGTAATTGTATCATTTCACAAAAAATAATAATACCTAATTAAAATATTTTATTCGAAAATCAGATACGACCCCATTAAACGGCGTGTTATACAAAAATTATTTTTATTTATAATAATAAATAATATATTTAAAAACTATACTTTATATGGCTATTATTATATTTATTGAATATAGTTATGGGTTATACGACAGTATGATGTGCTCTCATTATTTAAAGATATGTTTACACCTTTTGCGGTCTTATTCGTGCGTTAAAAGCATAAGTCACAATGCGTAACGAATTGAATAAAAATCGAAAAGTTCGCAATAGCGAATAATTTTTCGAGTTTAATGTTTATAATTTTGTGACGCGTGCATAACACATTTCCAAGCTCATTGGATATTTCGTTCAATTAAACGTACGTTTACATTTTATATAGTTTATAGTTTATATTATGTATTTTTTTTTTTTTTTTAATCAAAGAAAATTCTACATAGAAAAAAATAATTAAAATAGAATAAATTACATTTCAAAATAAATATTACCTATACAAATATACAAAATATATAACTGTAACTGTATACGAGGACAACAAATAATTTTAATATTTTCATGTTGTAATTTAAATTAATGTTACCCAAAATGTTAACTATACGTGATTCAAATAAACATCAAACACATTTTGTTAATAAATAAATATAAATTTATGTTATTGCACTTATAAGTACATAAAGTAAAAAATATACTTAACAAGTAACTTTTTAGTAACATTAAAACAATAGGTATATCATACAATCATACGTTTATTGAGTCTAAATTACGTACCTATGTATACAATTTTTATACAGTTTCATTGATGATATAAATGGATTTATGAATTATTTAAATGAAAACAAAGTATTATTTCGAGTCACGTTTTCACATATAATACGATATAATAATTTGTCCACGTATTCACGGTTCATGGTACCTACCTATGTCATAATAGTGCATATTATAATATTATAATCATTGATTGTGATAAATATTAAATATTCATATTATTTTATATACGACAATAATATGATCAATATATAGGTAATAAAATATATTTAAATTTGTTTAAATACTTGCTTAGAATTTAAAACACATACAAATACATGACTTATTATAATATTTTTATTCTCGTATATTTTAAATATAAATTATCCAACGTTATTTCACCAAATAGGTATATAATAATATGATTTAATATTAAGTTTTTTTTCTAAATAACAGAAAAATTTTGTTTATTTTTAAATTTAATATTTTAATATTGTACCGCATATACGGATAATTTGACAATTTACAAACATTTTTTTTATTGCTCTCGTAAGGGTCCCCCCCGACTAACAGCGTTAAAAAAAATACACTTTGTCTACAAAATTTAATCGACAGTATTATTGTCACTTACGTCTTATGAATATTGTCGAATGTCAAAGAAATTCCACTGCTTAGGAAATCAAATAGAAACTTTTAAAAGACTATTATATAAATAATTATATTTTAACAGTTATAGAGCCATTTGTGTTTACTTCATTAATTATTTCTTATGACCCAAAATTATAACCTACACACCGTTCTTGTACGTTGTAATTGGTAGGTTATACATAGTACATATTCACACCAAGAACACTAAAATAACTTATTAATATTATAATTCTTGGCGTTTCACATGCGTACGCGAGATGTTATAAGATAATAACGGTTGATATTGTTATATTTAGAGAATACTAATTTATGCACGCGTATACGTGTTGATATAATATCGAGTAAAATATGTGCCCACGTAATTTATTACTTATTAGTAGACACAAAAACAAAAAAAAAAAAAAACAAAAAATATATATGTAAATATTTATTTCGTTCTACGCTCTTGAATAATGCACGTAAGATATTTCACGTTGACATTATTATTGTATATGAATAATGATATTATTATGATAATAATTTGCGCTTTGCACGATTTATAATATATGTATTATATACGCATTTATATCGAGTTCAAATAGGTGCATATTATCGGACCATAATGCACTCCAATATATTGTATAAATGAATAAATAAAAAAAAAATTACCGATTAACATAAAATGCGAACGCGAATTTAATATTCATATTGTCCTCTGTGCGTTATATTATTATATGATAATAATAATTTCCATTCGATGACAATATTTCAAAACCTACAACATGTGACTGTCATCTAAAAAAAAAAAAAATAATATTAAAAATATAATCGCAATAATATAAAATAACACATTCTATAATATAACCTTAGAACAGTGCAATTATTACACATCGTTCATAAGACGTTCCCGAACTCGAATAATTATTATTCTATATTATTATAATATCTATATAGGCGAGACACGAAAAATATAATCCTATTATATTATACAATTGACACACATAATATTAATATTATTATTATGACGCGATTTTCGACGACGGTGCGAGACACGCGTTTAATTCGACCACAATAATAATAATTAGTCGACTTTAATATTATTATGATTATTAATACACAAGTAACAATACAATAATAATTACACTCCCACACGTGAATATAAGATATAATAACTATCGTGACCTTCACGGTCAGTGTCCTCGTGATAACAAATCGTATTACGTAGGTACATTATATGACGTGTGTGTATCAATTGAAATGATAAAATGTATACTTTTTGACGCTTTTGAACCATTTATGGCGACTGTTATACGTTCAGACATAAAATTAATATAATATAGAATTATATAGGAAATAGGACAATCGTAACGGGAGAACTATCGCGAATGTCTCGCGTGTACGGACTTCTCCCCCGTCGTCGACTTCGGCGTATTATTTTATTTTATATTATGTAAAATAATTATACCGTCGAGTCTCTCTCGTTTACATAACGATATTATTATACATCGATATTATATTATGTAATACGTATTTAACATTATTGTTAATTTAAATAATTTATAAGTAATATTTTATGTGCCTATACCGACTGTGTCGCATTAAAATATAATATAATATAATAAAATAATAATATATGTTATGTCATCGTTTCCGCAGGACGGCAAGAACGACGGCAATAATTGTTTTTACACGCTGCCGCGTGGCGGCGGAAGGGACGCGTGTTTCACAATAATGACGGTCAAGTTCCAAAAGGGTCCGGGCCACAAATGTTTGGGCTTCAGCATCGTGGGAGGCACGGACTCGCCGAAAGGCACGATGGGCATTTACGTAAAGACCATATTCCCGAACGGACAAGCCGCCGACGTACAAACGTTGAAAGAAGGTAATGTTAATATATACCTCGCAAAACGACGATGTGAAATATTAAATTTAAATTACGAGTATACCACCTAACGAGAGTATATTTAGGCGCACCAGATGTGTGATTATTTCGTTGTTGGAATTTGTGTGGCGAAATTTAATATTTATTTTCCTCGGTACCGACAATAAATATAATACGAGTATATTATATGTGTATAAACTACCCGAATAAATTAATATATTCATAAATTTTCATTATCATAATATGCATTTAATAACATAATATGTATTATAAGACGTCACGAAAATGCAAATGAGACGTGAAAGCATATTATACTGTTGTTGAATTCTCACAATATTGCCGTCCGTCGATCTGCATGTATACAATACGGGCATTTCTATTGGGATTTGAAAAATCTTTCTATTTTTTTTTTTTTTACCATATAATACTATAGAAGAGTGACGGAGGACTGATTCGTACAAAACGCAGACGTACGTCATGTATGCCAACACAACGGTATTGAAATGGGTAGATAAAATATAATATTATATGATTCGTTAGATATTACACGTTTATATACACGAACGATTTGAGGCGTGTAAATTATACGCGAACAAACACGCACGACGAAGAAAATAGAAGAAAAAAAACGCGTCTCCAATTATAATTATAGTTAGGTGTAGGTGATATAGTTTGGTGCGGTCAAGGTAATATCGTTAAACAGCTATATTATACCGTGGTACATAAAGTGGGACTATAATATTTTTACGAGTTAACCAGTGGTGTATAGTCGTAAAAAAAAAAGTTTTGAATTTACGCCAAAAAATTTGCAATAGGATCATATTATAGATCGTATAAAAAGTTATAAGTCCTCACTTCCCGCCCATCAAAATAAACGTACAAAATATAGGATTTTTTTTTTATCGAAAATTTATAATATGTATTATTATCACCCCCGTACACGCTCCATCTCTACATCATCCCTGGAGTCTGCAAGAGTTAACTTCTTATACATAAACCACCGCTGTCGATTTTCACAATCCCTATAGTATACTTAGATACCTTCACGGTCCATGCGAGATCTTGGTGATAATTATTGATATCGTCGATTTAACGATTTGAACTTATCCGCGAACATATTAATATGTTGTTGTTTTTAAATCTTTAATCTAAAATTTGAAATTTAACACGACCTATTTGCGTTATTTCATATTTATTTTTTGTCTGCCGTACGAGTATAATTTTTTACACACGCGTAAGAAGTATTCGTATAACAAAATATATAGTCACGTACGGTGTACAATATTATTCATTATTATGATATAATGTGTCTGTTATCAAGTTTATCATTATTAATTTATTTTTTCTTTAACCAACTATATTATATTCTATATATTATCGTGTACCACATTACACGTCGTATGACGGTTTGTGCGAATAATCAATTTAATATACAACGATTAAATTATTATAAAATTAAAATAGATTAACCGTATTATAATATAAAATTATCAAAATGATAAAACGACGTCGCTCCGATCATTACGTAATTTATACAGAGCGATAATATAACAATATGCATATTTATTGTTTTCGCACGGTGTATTAATTTTATAATATACACCCCATGGCAAAAATAAAAATCTCTTTTGAATGCCACGTTGTCGCTGTCAACGTTATTGCTGCAGTGATGTTTATAATATAGTCAAACCCGATTATCTCTCCGCTACAATAGAATTTATTCATGTTTGGAATTACTTTTTGAACCTTTGATGAAAATAAACGAGTTTCGTGTTTATAAAATGAACGCTTTTTAAATTGAGTTGTACGAAAAAAAAAAATACGTCGTAATCCTAGAAGGTGCATTTCCGTGTCAAAAATACGTCGATAATAATAATAATAATAATAATAATAATAATAATAATAATAATAATATTCCATAATTATATTATATACGAAAGGGATAATGTTGTTTTCGTCAGATATTTATTTGTACCTATACCTATAATATGAATTCTATATTACTCAATGAGACTGCATCCAATAGTAATATTCTTATCAATTATCTTTATCACCATATCGGTGATAACCTACACAAAAAACCACTATAAATTGTATATTATAACATAATAAAATATAATATGCTGTATCGTTTTAACGGTAGTAGTAAAAAAAAAATAACTCGTTGCAAATCGCGCGCGCTGTTATATAAATAATATAAAACTTAATAGTTATACCTACTTAAAACAATATAACGCTTCAAACGAATGAGTTTTTTTCCAAAGAAATATTATGGAATTCGAATATATTATACAGCGCGTTAAAATAGTAACGAAACAATAATAATATAATACGATTTTTTTTCTTCCACGAAAGAATATTAATTATATTATAATAAAGTAAACAAAATGAGTGTACGTATAATATAATAATAAATAATATTATGTATTTTGTTTCTGATTAGATTTGAAAAAAAAATGCACGTCCTGTTGTGTTGCAAGGGCTGCGGTCGTCCGCGCGATTGCATTCGTTGCATTCGTAATATTATTATTATAATCGAGACGCGCGTGGTAGGAAAAAAATAACGCGCCCATTTACACACACGCACGACGACAATATTAAATAAAAAGTATAAAATCGTAATAAAATATAATAATAATAATAATAATAATAATAATAATAATAATAATAATAATAATAATAATAATAATAATAATAATA
>JAIUCT010000018.1:200517-211584 GCA_021307375.1 Tetraneura akinire | reverse complement strand
TAATAATAATAATAATAATAATAATAATAATAATAATAATAATAATATATATCACACATTGTTATTATATTGTTACAAACGCGTGCGAGTTCATTGCGCCTTTTATACCGTCGCATCATCGGCACGTCCTTCTGCAGCCCGTAGTCTTCGTCTTCGTCTTCGTCGTGCGGGCGTCCAGAAAAAATATGAGTCATATGCATTTTATTCGTCGCGTACGTTGAATAATATTATAATGCTCGCGATGATAATATTATATATGATAATAATAATAATCATAATAATCATAATAATAATCATAATCATAATCATAATAACACACGCATTCGGTGCACCGCAACACAACAATGATCGCATAAATAATTCATACGGTCACACGGCGTAATATTATTATATTTATATTTATACCCTGGCACATAATATTATTATTATTATGTATTATTATTATGTATTATTATAATACAATATCAGACGTCTGTCCGTCTCTCGCGGGAGAAACGCGAGGACTTAACGCCATTCCGGAACGGTTCGAAAAATATAATGCACTTAAATAGAAGAATGCGTATATTAAATGACCGCGATAAACACGAAACGCGTATATTTATGAGCTCGTTCCGGGTGGTTTCCCATAGAACGTTAAGTTTGTTTTTTTTTTTTTTTATATAATATTCTACACACAATAATAATTAACGTTTTAACAAGTTCATAATTAAAAGATATTTCTTACGCGATTCCCCCGGCGATAATACCTAGGTACCTAATATTATTATTACTATTGTTTCTCGTGTTCGCCGTTTGAATTCGGTTCGTGAAATTCAATCATCGTCCAGAATATTACGAATAAAAATTAATAATATTATTAATTGTATTATGTCTTGTTCAAAGCGATATGCGACCTCGGGAGAGAAACTCGTTCGGAAATATCCGACCTTAAACGCGGAAAATCGTAACCCCTGTGTAACCCTGTAAACTTATATAATATAATATTATGTAATGATGTGAGCGAGAAATGTTGAATGGATTTTTTTTTTCCACCCTTAAACGATATAAATATACCAGCGAGCCGTTAAACGTTTAGGTGCGTGTGTTGTGTGTACTTTACGACGCGTTTTAACATCATAAAAGCGTACGTATTGCGTGGAAATGTAATAATATCCCGGCGATTTTCTTTTTTTTTCCCCCCCCCTTTATAGCGATTCGGGAAAAAAAATATATACAATACCATTTGTTTGTTTTTCCTTTTAATTTTTTCATACCTCCGCAGTTTATAGAGTGTAATATTACAGACACTACCGTTCGGTATACATACAATAACGTGGATGTGTATAAGCATAACATTATTATAAATTTATAAGTCATAACTTCATAAGCGACCGTCGTCACGACGCATCACCCGCGACGAGTATAACAATAATAATTATTTCCAATCGCCGGAGGTGACCTAACCACATATTATATACCAGGTTAAAAGTCATTTCTGTTTTTCATTAATTCGCCGACCGAATCGTCTTCTCTTTCTCGTTTCTCTAACCCGAACTTATCGTCCGTATATAAGTTTATCGCGGGATTTTCAAACTTTCACGTTCGTATTAAATAACGTGCTAGCCTCTATAACAATATAATCTATAATCTATATAAATATACAATACGTTTTAACAACTACTGCGCAATGTCACTGCGCAGAGTTAGTCATTTCCGACCTTGTAAGTACGACGCGACCTATTCGTTAACGAGTTTCAAATGTTACTTTTTTCGTCGTCGACAATTTCACACACGAAAAAAAAAAAACATTTAATAACTCCGAATCAATAACATGAAAGACGACGATAAATAATTATTATGCACCTAACTGAATCGTGTAGGTAATTCGCACGAACAGTAATATCGCGTGTTATTCGCATAATCAAATGGGATATTAATATTCAAACTCGACGAAATAGTAGATTTAGTGTTTACTATCCTGGTGCACATTGCACTATAATATTATAATATAGTCGATACTATACATAATACACGTCATTATAATAATAATAATTATAATAATAATAATAATAATAATAATAATAATAATAATTATAATAATAATTATAATAATAATAATTCTGTACAATGTACGAATTACGTACGCCTACTAAATTACAGTTATGCAACCAAACCATCACAGTAGTGCAATAATTAAATCGCGTTCCGGTGGCTGTCCGAAACCCCCGCGCAACAAAATGACGATGGCGAGAATGGCCATTCGGTTAGCACCCAAAAGCGATACAGCAGGCCAAAAATAATCATATTAATACTTTTATAGTTTATACAATATAAGTATTATTATTATTATTATTATTATTATTATTATTATTATATACCTACGTATAAAGTATAGACAATAATAATAATGGTATAATCCAACAGACAATGAGTCAGTGGCGTATTTACGAGGGGAAGTCCAAGGGTATGGAATCGCCCCAGAACCACTGAATCCTAATTTTTTATATTATAATTTAATTAATTTTGTTATTCTTATTTTGTAAATTTATTGATTATTACATAGGGGAAAAATTTTGAACCCCCCCTCCAGAATTTTATTCAAAATACGCCACTGACGATGTCTTGAAACGATTACATTTTTTCGTTCCTAATATATTTACATTCAAACTTCGAATAGTCAAATCATACGGATTCGTTGAGCGTTATTTAAGTTTAAAAATTCCATATTGAATTTTAAACTTTTTTAAAATTTAACTCTCCACGAATGTATAGAAAACAAATAGATTATATTTTAACAATTTCCTAACATTTGTATTTATTTTATAATAGGTTATTATATTGAAATTTATCCGATATTATTGAATATAGGAGGTACCTATCTTAGTATCTTACACTCGGACGATCATGGATTCATGGACATAATAATTATAATAACGTAACTAATTGTGTTTTGATTTTCAGGCGATGAAATTCTGGCGGTCAACAATAAACCGTTGCACGGTTTAAGTCATCGAGAAGCGATAGCGGTGTTCAAAGAAATCAAACTGGGCGAAATGGCTTTGCACATTGGCAGGAGAGTGCCGAAGAGGACGCGCGAATCGTGCAAATCCATGCGAAGTCCTTGAAAAGTAATCAAAAATTTACAGAATCTAGAGTTTAGTATTATTTCAATTAATTCGGTTTTTTTCCTCTTGCAGGAAGAATATTCATCGAGATTCTCATTTCAACGGACGCCGTTTTTATATTATAATGTCATGCTGTACTATATTATTTTATTACGTTTGGTACTTAGTTTATTTCGTTTATTATTATCGTATATTTTACTTTTTACACTTAATATTATATTGTTACCAGCGTGAGCGTGTAAATGAATTATTTACACACGTTTCAATATTGAATTGTTTTATTTTTAAGAATAAAACGAAACAGTATATTATAATAATTATGCGCATTGTTATTCTCATTGTCTGTAAAATATTTATAATTTATCTATAAACGATGAGCTCACGCGAATACATGACACGAGTGCTTAAAAACGTCACAACTTCTACGTACTCTGCACGCTTAACAATTTAGTCAGGCAAGTACCGAGGACCGACTGCTGCGGTGGGCGCAGTCCAAAGGCGTGCATTGCTGCAAAACATTGTAAATAGTTACCTATAGTCACAATAGTCCCCGAAGCGATTGTATACGGTTTTTGCAACTTGACCGTGAATAAAAAAAAGAAAAGAAAGAAAAAACGAGAACGAAATAGAACGTTGTGCAACGGTTTTGTTTAAAAACTATAATTAATTTTTGATTATCGTAACTCTAGCTCAGGTAGATTATATACCTGTAAACACGTTGCTTATATCTAAAATATCCAAGCCTACACATTTTACATTGTTTAATAATCGAGTCTTTGTCTTCTTCTCTCCAGAAGTGGCAAAGTTAAGACTTATTTTATTATTTGTAGGGTCTAATGTCCTACTTCTTGACTTCCACTCATTCCTTGCGTGCTCTTCATTTGTATCAAATTGCACCGAACAATTTATTATCATAAAATATTATAACGCACATTTTTACAAATTCCTCACTCAATATGTACCAACAATTAAATTATTTTAGTACATAAATTACAATCTTAATTAACTATGTGCATTATAACATATATTTTTAAATATCAATAAATAAGTACATGAATAATTTGTACTTGTATAGGTTCATATTTTTAGTATTTCTACTTAAATTTCTTCCTTTGATAGATATAAAAATGTTTTCCCAAAATATTTTTACCTTGAATAATAAAGTTAATGATAAATCATTTAACCTTATACCTTATTACAGATATAAACGTTTATATAATATAATAGATAACATTACGCGTATTCTATATATATTTAAAAACAAGTAAAAAACTTAAAAATAGTATATATATACACTATAAAAAAATAAATACTATTAATACTATTAATACCTACTATTTTATTCCAATAAACATTGAAATTTATTTTTTTAACAACAATTATTTATCTTTATATGAAACTGTAATCTGTTTACAACTAACTATTTTGCTAAACATTATCATTGAGAATAATATGTATACTATGTATACTCAATGACAATATATTTGGAATTTGGACCAGAAATAAAGTTTTAAAAATAAGACATGCACATTTTCATCAACCAGAACACACAATAAAGAGAATGTGTGATCGCTGCTGGAAATAATTGTATAAAAAAAATGATGCTTTAGCTTTTAATATATTTTTTAATTGAAAAATATTTGTACCTAAATTTTAAGATAAACTTTATAAATACCATTACGTATTTATAATACAAAAATAAATTTCATTTTATTAAAATATTTTAGTCTAATAGTATTTAGTCATAACTCATGATGATAAAGCATGATATTAATATTATGTTTTTATATTTAATCAGAATCCAAAGAGTAGTAAATTTAAGTATTATTTATAAACAATTTTAAAAATAGCCATTCAATTTTAACTAAATGTTGTTTTTAATTTAATATTAATAATATTTAAAATATAAATTCCAATGAATAAAACACAGGAAGTAACTTAATATAATGTTTAGTTATTTATATATAACCTAAGACAAAAATTTATTGTTTAATACTAATATTATAATATCTTTGTTATTTATAATAATTAAGAAACATCAAAATATTAAAATATCAAAATATCAAACAAAATAACATTTATAAATACATGAATATTTAAAAAAGAAATGAAACTATTAAATAGTAGTATTTTTTGCTACTAAATTATAAATTACATTACAGATAAATCATAAATAAAAAAAATATTGGATTGAGAGATCTAATATTAACAAAATGATTAAATAATTTGTTTTATTTACAAATATTGTAAGGTTATTCTGTTTTCTGTATTATAGGAAATAGTAATTTATTTATAAAGGAAATTTTTTTTGGGCATTTTTGTAAGTAGAAATATAAAAAAAGTAATTAAATAAAATTAAACTAAAGAATTGAATCCATATTATTGTACAGTGGTTCTTTTATTATTTAATCTTTAGACACTTTTTCACGTTTTTGTTTTAATATTAATTCATATTTACTCTTGCTAACCCACCACAACATGAATGGAGCAACAATTGCTGGTAGTGACATGATAGCAAATGCAAACCAATCAAGCTGGAAAAAATAGATACAACAAAATTTATATTATATAGATAAATTATGCAAAATAAATATTAACATTAATTAAATAATGGACTAATAATGGACTATAAAATCAACAGTATTAATAAAAATAATAATTAAAAATTATGAATGTTTTGGAATGTTTATATTATTCTATTAAAAAATACCCACAATGAATATAATATATATTTTTAAAATTGTTCAAATTATGTAACCTTAAGAATGTATAATTATATTTATAATTGTTGTTAAGTTCAGTGAAAATTTAATTTTCAACATTTAATGGCAAAAAAAAATTATATATTAATTAGTAACTGGCATAATATCATAAACAATTTACCAAGTTTTAAATTATTATCAGTGATTTACTACCTAATAATAGCTTTATAATAGCTTTTAATTTAATTTTACTAAAATTACACTCATATCTTTTCAATAAATACATATATTTTATTAAATTCAAACGTCATTAACAGTGTATAATTAACTAAAGTATGAAATAGTAAATGTCTATAAAATCTGAAAATTTATAATTGTCCAATTTAATCTTTAATTAGCTTTATTAATAATTCTCATTTAAATGTTATAAGTCTTTTAAAATTGTACTATGGAATAAATTTATATATCAACTTGTTAGGTACCTATAGATGTGATACTTTGCAATAATAAGATAGATTACCTTATACCATTATCCTAAGCCAAAATATCAAGAAAAATAAAATAATTAAAATATTTTTTATTAAAATATATTTACCAAATGAGGAGAAAATTTTTTGTCATATTCAGCATAGCTGATAATGTATCCTTCACCAGGTTCACTACTAATTGCGAATTGTGGCTCTTCAGCACTTTCGGATGATTTATATTGTACTACTGCAGAAGTGAAATTAAATCTACCATATGTCAACGGTTTAATGACAACAGCATGAGTAACATTTGCTCCAGAAGGTATTCTGTTGAAACGTATATTCAAATTTCCTTTAACTACAGCGAATGCTTCACCAGGAAATCCTGAATCTTGTAGTATAACATTTGTGGCTGGCACACTCCCTACATTATAAATAGTATACTAAAAAAAATAAGATTAAAATTAATCAATATGAAATGAAAATAATAATAAAAATACATTAAAAAAAAAAAAATGAATTATATATTTTGTTACACATACTTTCACTAATATGTCAGAGTCTTGAACTAATATTTTATTAAGAACTTGTTTAGATACTAAAAGACGAGCTTGTTGATCATCAGCAGTTTGACCAAATATATTTAAAGATGAGCAAATTAATGCTACAATTACAAATGACTTTAATGAATACATCCTGCAAATAAAAAATTACAATTTTAATTATTAAAATATATTTTAAAATATAATTACTTTCAAAAATCTATACAATATATATATATATATATGTCACATTTTAAACCATCTATGTAGATAATTTATTGAAATCTAGTACCTATCTAACCAAGCAATATTATAGTTTTTTTCTTTAAAACTTATGAATCAAAGACAAATCATAGACAAATCGAAATATTAAATTGAATTAATTCAAAATATAGTTTTGAAACTATCACAAATCTTGTTAATTATTTACTTGTTGATACAGCGTATAATAAAAGTACATAATATAACATATAATATATGCCTACTTACTATATTACAAAGATTTATTAATATGATTTTTAAATAAAAATAAATTATATACACTTTTATTATAGAAAAAAAGTTTAAGTAAAAGGATTAGAAGAATATAAGGACACATTAAATTGATTATACAAATAATATAAAACCAAATTATTTTGTTAGGCATTGTATTTAAATAACATAAGCACAATGAAATTATAGAATACATCAAATTTAAATAAATTAGGTACTTAAAGTTATACTAATACCATAGAAAAATTATATTAATAAGCATTAAAATATATATCATTTATATTAATTCTGTATAAAATGAATGTACATTTGCACAAAATTTAATTATTATTAAAGCAATAGAAAAGTTTAAGTATAAGGTTAAAGACAGAATTTTAAATTAAGTACAATAACTAATAATGGTTTTTATATAAATATATAATCATAACAAATAATATAATAATAAATGGTCAAGAATACAAAAATGAACATAATATTTTAAGACTGTTCATATACATAATTAATTTTTTTGTCAACAAAAAATATCCAAATTAATTTTAATAATACTATAGACTTATAATGTATTTAAATTATTACAATATTTTATTTATTATTAAAATCTTCTAGATTCAATAAAAGAACATAATTATAAGTCAAAAACTAGATAACATATACTCGTATATGAAAAAAAAAATCATTCTGAAATAGTTTCACACTTTCCAGTAAAATTGAGAATTTCCTCACATATTTTTTTATACATCCAGGAGTCACCCTTCAGTCGTTTTCGTTTAATGGCAACGACTGGTACGCTATCTTTGTTCATAGAAGGCACTAAACATATCTCTAGTTCAAAGGACAATTTTAATTTTTCTTTGTCATTTATATCATTTTTTAATTTTCCTCTTAACACAAAGCCTTTTCTTAAACAAATAACATTTTTCGTAACTAACACATTTTCCAATTGTGTCATTACTTTCTCTGGGTCCTTACAAACTGTAGTTGATATATTACATAAATCTTTTTTGATATCTAAAATTTCAGGTTTTTTTAATGTAGGTGTATAAATTCGACGTCTTGGCGTCAATGCTTTTCTAACACGATCTAATCCTGAAAAAATTTTACCAGCAGGACTATTTTGATTTGACGAAGATTGTTGTTGTGGAGTTACAGCATTATCATTTCTTCTGATTTTAGCAGGTATAGTGGGTGTTACTTCTTCCATTTTCCTTCTAACAGCACGTCCAACTGCTCGTCTATTTTCTTGTCCTGGAGTATGTAAAGCAACTGGCCTTCTTATAATTTCTGGTTGATGTTTAGGCAATTCTTTTTTCTTTAAAATTATTGGACAACCTGCCTTTTTTAAATTTAATAATAACAAGTAAGTAGCAGTTTCACTATCATACTTCCACTTTGAAAGACGGGACCACAAAATATCTTTATCAATTTCACAATATTGACTCATTACCTCAAGACATTCTAAATCCTTACATCGATCTACATTATGAGATTTTGTGGATGGTGGACAACCAAATCCAAGTTTAATCCAAGGATCATTAATCAATTCATTAATTCTTATACGTTTTAAAGGGTCCACACATAGCATACGCCTTAATAAACGTTTACTACCGGATGACAACCAACCTGGTTCGATATATTTTCCTCGTAAAATTTTTCTAAATAATTCATCAATATTATCACTTTCAAAAGGTAAACATCCACACAATAATGCGTATAATATAACACCCATGCTCCAGATGTCTACTTCAGATCCATGGTATTTGACTCCTTGAATAAGTTCAGGTGCAGCATATGTAGGTGAACCACAGGAAGTCAACAGCAAACTATCCATACCACCTTGAGGCTTAGCACAAAGACCGAAATCGATTATTTTTAAATTTTGCTCCTTGTCCAAGAGTACATTTTCTGGTTTGAGATCGCGATGAGCATAACCATTTTCATGTAAATACGATACGGCAGATATGATTTGTCGAAAAAACATCCTTGACTCCATTTCACTGAGACGACTCTTCTCAACAATATGATCAAAAAGCTCTCCTCCTGAACAGTACTCCATAACGACGTAACAGTGCGATTCCGTTTCAATTACTTGGTACAGTTTGCAGATATTAGTATGCGACAGGCTTTTGAGAGCGCTGATTTCCAATTTGACTCGCGGCAGGTCTTTTCCCAACTTGGTCTTGTCCATTATCTTGATGGCAACTTTTTCACCGGTCAGTACGTGTGTGGCTAGTTTGACTTTACCGAAACCACCAGTACCAATGGTACGGTCCAAGTCATAGCCGCAATTACGCAACGTCGGGTAACGCGACATCGTGCGGCCCGATTACATATACATATACACAAACACACACACACACACACTATTTGGCCACAACTGGACAATTAATAATGAAATGTAATAAACGACAAATAGCAACAACTGTCAGCGGTCAGGCAAGCGAAAACAACAATTAGCAACAGCAACTAATCTCCTATCAGCCCTATCAGTGGATAAGTAATAAAATAACGACTTACCTATGTGTACGATAATATTATATGATGAAATAACAAAAACGTTTTAGATTTTAAAACGAATTAATGTCGGATGAAGTTATAATATCACGTAAGAAAAAATGAGACGAGTACGAACTCGTTAGAAACTTACAAATGTAGAAGTAAAATTACCGCAGTACGCAGACGTATCTTTAATATCTATTGGGGACGACGAATTTCTGCGTTCGTTGCCTAACCGCTATGTTGTTAACTTTTCAAACCGTTCACGTCACCGGATCGCAGACACGTAAACAAACATGTCCTGTGTCCGTTACGACATGGAGGGCGATACATGATAACGGACAAACACGCGGAGTACTATTACTCTATGGTTCACACTGTCGATAATCGATTTCCAACGACTTCTACGAAAAAAATCACGGAAAATTTCCAATTTAAAGTTTATTTTTAATTTTCAACTAGAAAACGGACATAAAAATGATTGAAAAATTAAATTCCAAATAATATAAATTTCCTTGCACGGAAATCGTAGTTTTAAAAATCACGGACAGAGTTCGTTAGTCGATCATAAAGTAATAAAATCAAAGACATGCGAGTATGTATTACCACAAGAGTGCTCTATACTTTTATTAATATTTTAATATGTTACATTATGATTATACAATCCAAATTTTCAAATTTGTAATATAAATAAGATATAACTACTTTTAACTTTGATACTAGTTATTTTATTATGTAATAATATAATATAAATATTAAAATATAATAACAAATAATAATACATTATATTATTAAAAATTGAAAAACCTATTTATTTTTTATTCAATTATTTATTTTAATAATATGTATAACGTTTCTGTATACTGAAGTTTCAAAAAAGTAAATTGTAATATTTATATGAAAATATAATTTGACATTTGAATCTTGAATGTATGGTTATTTTTCAGACAAATTAAGTAATTAGTACCTAAGTACTAAGTTGTAAATAAATGATTCTACGTCTAAAGGTACGTTTTCCTAGGAGCGCGTTTTTTGCGTCGTGTATGGCGTATTACGCTTAGCGCAGTACGCCATCCACTTATTCTTTTGAAATTAATCACACTGTTTTCCTACAGAGCGTAACACGTTGCGTGTCAGCGCAATAAGCTCGGCGCGATTCGCCGACTGACGAGAGAGGCAGTCTATTGCGTTGCGCGCAGCGTTTTATAGAAATTGTGGTTAAAAATAATTTGATATTTTTCTATTTTGCTATTTTATATTATTGTTA
>JAIUCT010000018.1:179255-190517 GCA_021307375.1 Tetraneura akinire | reverse complement strand
TACCCGCTATTTAATAATATAATATACAGTGTACACTATACCTATACGCTATACATACTATGAGTAATGAGTTATAACTTATACAAGTAGACAGACAGCTATAAGCGCAGGTCTTCGTCTTCCTCTTCGTATTATATATTATATCATTGATTAAATATATACTATATTGTATATAATAAACATTAAATCAAGTCTCAACTCTCAAGTGGATAGGACATAGGACATAAACAAAACTAAAATATGAATATTATCTGTTTACATTGACTACCGATGCGAATTAATATGTAAAATATTAATTATAATAATTTACTTATAATACAAAATTATGTTATAAAAATTAATATATTGTATTTTTTCATGTATAAAATCATCAAAATTAATATAATAAATTACTATATTGTTTCTAAATACCTAATATGATATATTAGTATACACTATACATATTATATTTTCAATCGTATTATAATTTATGAATGGAAAATTTAAAGTAAATACGAAATATCATATATACATGTTTTATTTTGTAAATATATAATACTTTTATAAATCAGTATACCTATAAGTATTCATATATCAAGAATTCAAGAGAGTCAATCGCGGATGATTTCATATTCGATCTTTCTTTATTAGAATTAATTAGATAATAATTAATAAGTATGTATTCAAAATTGTCTTAAAATTAATAAATATAATATAGGTATCGAAAAAAATAGTGGAAGTCAAAAAAATATAATATTCTTGTGGGTCTTTGCTAAAATAAGTTTGGCCATGGGAGATAATAATAATAATAATAATAATAATAAATTAATATCGCCTTACGTTTATGTTCGTATAGATTTGGTTGCAATAACATTACAGACCTAGAGCGAACTGTTATGTATAGAGACGAGTATACTTTAACGACGGGTGGTGGCGTCTATATTATACTCTGCATGGCCTATGGTGTAATCAGCAACAGTGGCGGCGGAGGCGGCGTCGTCGTCCACATTACATCATGATATTATGTTTCCAGTTCATATTAAATGCATATATACAGAGCAAGTACCTACCCATACCCCATACATATTGTAATTTCACATTACGTTATTATTTATTGTAAAATCCGACCCAAGCCGGGGCCACAAGTCGTCGTTTAAACTATAAAGTACAAACAATAAACATTATTATATTATTATACTCGTAGTAATAATATCGACGACGGCACAGCAACAGTTGGTGTGCATGTGCACTATACCGATTCCTAACCACACAAGAATAATATTATTAAAAAATTTTAATATTCATATAATACATCACGTCAAAATGATAAAATTAAGCACATATCCGAGTCAATGTATGTTATATATATTTATATTCAATAGTGTATGTTATATATTACGATATATACGAATGCGTTCGGCGGAGATTGCAATCACCAAACGATATTTTTATGATGGTGTGTTCTTTATAAATTTATAATACACCTGGACGGTCGGCGATCGACGATGATTATCGATGGACCTAGAAAAACAAAAAAAAAAACCTAATTGAAATTGAATTTAATTGGAATTTTTTTAACGAGTGGGACTCTATCATAATATGATAAAATAAAAATACACGCACGCTAACATGCAGGGAATAATTCGTTCGTTCGTTATATTATAGTTTTTTCCAGTGTCTATATATATTATAATGTTTATTACATATTATATGTGAGTGTGTAATATATTATAGCACGGTATAAACGAGATGAATTAAGCAGATAGTTATTCAAATAATTTAGTCGAACATTTATAAATAACACTGTATAGGTATACTATACTCGTATATGTATATAATAAAATTCTCTTTTAATGTTATTCAAGTATTTCGGGATAGTTTGGAAGTACGAGATTATACGACAAAACCCTTAAGTTTACGACGACAACAAAAACATTAAACATTTAGTTATATATCTACCTGAATTTTTTTTAAGTAACATTATAGTGCATATATACATATACGTCTCGTAATCTCGCCCTATAATCAATATTAAATAATCCTAATGCAGTAATGAGTAATGACATTTGGATAATACGTATATAATATACTATAGGTATATATACGGTAAATGAAATGAAGAATAACGTTTTTTTTCTAAAATGACGTCATTTACCGTAACATATATTATGTCTATGTGAGTAAAAAATAAATTCAATTTTCATATTGACTGTTGAAAACATATTGTAAATCTTAAGTTAATTATAATTCATAAACATAATTAAATTTAAAATATTTTATAGTTATAATATTAGCTTTTAAAATTACCCATATTAATAATAATTTTTAAATATTATGGTTGAATAACCCAATACAAATAATAAATATATAATATTATGGTAGAAATTAAAAATTATAATTAAATAATCAATAAATACAATTGATTTATGTTCAGAATATGATATTATGCAGCACGTATGGAATTGATATAGAGTCAATTAAAATAATTATTAAGAGTTTAACTTTTTCTCAATTAGCAAATCCTAACAAAATTAATAAATGTATCATTATACCTGTACGAATTAAAGAGGCCAGCGGTTACATCTATAAGTTTAACATAATATTATGATAATTATAATAAGATTTAATTATTAAACTCTGTTCTTTATGGGACATCATTTCCTAGCCCGTTCGTTATTACTGAATATCATGGGCGCCAGGTTTTGAAAATTCCATGGGGGGCTGAACCTATTGATTTATCATAGTATCGTTATCGATCGATAACTTTTGAAATTTCACACCTCTCAATTTTATCTAAATGAATTAAAAACTTCAAAATACTTTAAAATACCATAAAATTAATAATATAATAACAAAATACAAAATTCTTCTATGATTTTATCATAAATACTATAATTTAATATTGATAAATCTTTTAAAATTATATTTATTTTCAATAAATGAATAGGGACTGGGCTCCGATTTAAAAAATGCCATGGGGGGCTTTGGCCCCTCAGCCCCCGGGCACTTGGCGCCTATGCAGTGAATATAATATTTGAAATTCATTAAATTCGCTTGAAAGTCAATAAAAATAATATTATAAAATATTGTACAATAGGATACATTATAATGAAATTACTGTATAGATGTGCATGCACTACACACATCATAATATTATCGTATTTGCTGTACACATAACACATAATATTTGTATTCGGAAAAATATTCACATAAACGTAATAAGCATATTAGAATCGTATAACTTTGATCACGAATAAATATTTAAATAAATAATACCTATATGATGTAACTATTACGCAGTTTAAACTTTTATTGTTCACCACATGTCCGTATCACTATATAATATTATTATACATTAGTCGTAGGTAGGTATATATTTTTCTATACCTATACATGAGTCTACGCGTATAGTCACCACGTGTGCGGTGTCAAACAAATATTATTATATATACGTGAACCTTTATAATCTTTGATCTAGACCGATTACACAATTTAAGTACCTATATATAAAGTAAATAATTCTTGTATATATAGAAAATTGATTTCTCTGTAAGCTCTCCGCCAATATATTATATTATAAGCGCATTATATAATATTATACAAAACACGCCTAGGGTGGTATACCTATATAATATATACCTATTATATATTATGTATTCTAAATTCTTAACCTTAAATAACTATAAATTTATAATCTATATATAATATATACACACGTATAACGTCTATCGTAACGTTTACCTACCACGTCTATACGTATATATATATATAATATAATAACTTTGAAATATCGATCGGCTATACGTAGGCGTCAAACGGCGCGGAACCGTCGATGATGCTGTTTGTTCCGAAGACTATACAGTAATGGTGTCCCATAGCGTGTGTATACTTATATAATATAGGCCATTGTGTGTATTCACGGCCAAACTCTCACAGTAGGACCGAAGACCCTTTTTTTATAGTTCCTGTTTCCATTATATAATGTATATTATTATTATTATTATTATTATTATTATTATTACTTATATATTGTCGTTTGTGCCGTCAAAAGGGCGCGTTAAATGTGCCGTATATCAATCATTGCCGACCGCGCATATCATACGACGACGATAAACCGTCCGTCGTTATTTTTTATGTCAACCGGCTTGCAGCTAGCTCGTATTAAAGCATTTAAAGCAGTCGTATAGTTATTAATTTATTATAATTTATACCCATATATACGAAGTAGCCATCATATAAATAAGGGTACGGTCGACGCAGAGAGAAGAGATACGGGCGTGTATACCCGCGCGCATCGAATGCAACAAAAATATACGCCGGACTCTTGCACAATATTATTGGAACACAATACGATCGTTGGACACACCTATATGGATTATTATTATTTATTGTTATTAACCCCGTGAAATGTGTGCACATGTGTATGATACGATATTATGTCGGTTTTCAATCTATTCAAGTGTATACCTAATATTGGAACGATCAGAATTTCGTGTTATACGATAAAACGACGATGGGAATATTACAATAATATTATGGATGCGTAAAATTCAACGACGACTCGTAGTCGCGTCCATTATTTTTATAACTCGCTGTATTCTCGTCACCCTGTATAATGTGTTATATATTTTCATGTATTTACATATTATTATTACCTATAATATAAAACGTATTACAATTTATAATAAACTGTTTCTATAATGTTTCTGTGTCCAATAGTATTATATTATTTATAGTATATAGTTACACAGTTACGATTGTACCTTCCCGCACAGATACCGGCTTCGTGTTTTTCGAAAAACATTTTTTTTTTTTTTTTATTTTTTTTTTTTCAAGACAATTGATTTTATAGAAAAACTGCTGCCGCCACTGGCCGTCACCATTATATGCTATGCCCATTATTATTATAACGTTCTGCACTTAATTCCCCAAAACCATTATCGAAATATGTCCTAAAACTATTGTGAACTCCTATATAATAAACGAGTATATAATGGCGTCCAGAACGAATGTTACAAATACACCGTCGCTAAACGAGAGTATTTTTTTTTTTATTGACAAAAATATTTTATTGACCTATAATGTTCTCAATATTCTGTTCGGTAAAGATAAAACGATTTCAGGGCCAATAAACAACTTATCGTAGCTATCAGCCTTGATAAATTTAATTAAATAAATATTACAATAATTATTATTTATCTTTACTATGAATAGAATACTATTTTACTCTTTACTTTACGATATGAACACATATCATTGTACTTAAATTTATATATAATATTATATTAATATATTATATGGCATATAACATGTTATATATATATATTTTATTTTATAACAAATTGAATTTAAATTATAAATCAATCCAATAAAATGTAGTTCCGTATATGATATTATGTATATCATCGTAGGCATATTGCATATAGTCAAATCAAACGTTTCATCAAATCATCTAGGCAAATATAGCAAAAAAATATTTCTAATACAAATTTACTATTTGTCTAGTCATTTGATTAAATGCCTGTTGTGCATTGTATAGTCAAATATTAAAACTTAGTAAAATTTAGTATAATGCATATAGACATTTAGTCAAATAGTAGGTAAATTTCTATTAGAAATATATTTTTTTTTTACTATTTGCCTAGGCATTTGATAAAATACCTAAATTTGACTATATGCCTACGACATATGTAGTACCTATGTAAAATACATTAATAAGTATATCTTTTATGTATAAATTTGTATAATTATTGGTACTTACTACTTGTAATAATATGTGCTGCGTTGTGCGTAAATATTACAATCAACGAATAAAAAATAAATACTAAGTGAATATTAATATTATTTATTGTTCGCATTTGAGTTGGAGAAAAGACATCGTTTCATCGAACACGATTTGATAACTGACGTTTCACACACGAATATACATGAAATTATGGAAGTATTATAAATTTATAATTGGATTTTTATAATAAATAACAATTTTGCAAAAATATTAATAAATGAATAATGTTATTTATGAGTTTATGACTTATGTAGTTATGTTATTTAACTGAAAAATTATACCACATTTTTATTATCATAATTATTATACCTATCGATTTTAACTTGTAGTTGAACAATAATATTTATGTTTATTACGTATGATTGACGCAGTAACTATTTTTTAGATACATAAATATAAAATCGTGAATTAGATGTTAATAAAATATTATGTATTTTAATTCAATTTTATATTATATATAGTTAATACTCAAGAATAAAACAAGACATGTATTTGTAATTATCTATTATTTGTAATCATATATCTATATTACTATTCTTATTTATCTTATATGTAATAGGCAATATTAAATAATTCAATTATATAGAGACATAAAACAATAAAACATGTATTATTGTATTCTAATAAAATATAATATAGTATATAGGTATGGTTCTAAATGTTGTATATATAAATTTAAATTTATTAATTAAATAATTTTAGAAAATCCTTAATCTTTGTGTTGAGTCAAGTATTACATTAAATTATTATATTGCCATTGTGATTAGCTAATACCATTTTAGATTCTGAGTGAAGCGTTTAATAATGAAAATTTATATCTTATCTTATTATGGCTTTTATACCATTAAAATGAATATTATACGTCATTTCGACGATGCGCGTCAAATGAACGCGGCCATTTGGACTTGCAAGTTGCAACTATTTGACGCTTCACGTATACTACATTTGGACGCGTTACAATTTGAACACATATACTAAAAATAATAAATTATATTTTTTATTATTATGTTTAACATTATTTTATATTTTTATTGTCAACATGATGGTTACTATCATGTACTATCGTTATGTATTATGTATTATATGATAGTAACTATCAAATACATTTATATTATATAATAATTTGAAAATTAATTATTATTAATATTGCACTGAAATGTAGTAAGTATGCTTCAAATAGTTGCAAGTTCAAATGACTTCGTTCATTTGACACGCGTTGAAATTTCTGCGTCGAAATGACGGGTCACCCAGCATTAAAATAAAATATTACAATGCTTCATCGGCCTACAAAATTTTCATTTCGTGTGTTAATATATAATGTGAAAATAATCTTATTCAAATATTTCCGGTATAATATATTTTGCCACAATAAAATTTCTAATAATATTATATTATGTAATTTATAATGTCCGTCCATATGAAATAATTAGTAATGTATTTAAATGTGCATTATTTATACTTAACTTTAACCTTTAACTATACTTAACTCTGTACCTATATATGTAGACACGCTGCAGTATGCTATAAAATAAAGAGCTAAAAATATAATATTATCATAATATGATAAGAATTAATTTTGAATTTCAATACGTCGAGTGAATTAGATACCTATACATATAATTTTGTCTATTCAATACGTATTGGTACAACATTATTATTATGTAGTCCTGCGAGTCTAATATATTTTAATGTGTCGACTGTTATAATACCGTAGTGACTTTAACGACAAAAAAATAAAAATAATAATAAATTAATAACATAAAATAATATTACACACGTTATCAATTCCGGTTTTAAATTAATTTTTTTATATACTCTTTAATAATATACGCATTATTATTTCATGCTTCTATTTTATTTTCAATCGTACCGCGATGTATGTACTCCGTAGCACCGTATAGCTATGGGGCACTTTACAAGTTACAGTATATATTTTATATGTATAATAATTGTATACGCATGCGGTGAGGTGTACGAGAAGTGTGAAACACGATCAAAGCAAGACAACCGCATTTTGTATAATATTATAATGGGCTTCATCACCGCCATTCACCCGCCG
Organism: Tetraneura akinire; assembly: GCA_021307375.1. Lineage (NCBI taxonomy): Eukaryota > Metazoa > Arthropoda > Insecta > Hemiptera > Aphididae > Tetraneura > Tetraneura akinire. The sequence goes on along the minus strand of JAIUCT010000018.1, from coordinate 182,694 downwards.
CTACCACCTGCTTCTGATGTACACACACACACGAATGATAGAAAAATAAAATATTATTTTATATTATATTATAATAATAATAATAATAATATATCCTATACGTTATATACATTTACAATATTTTTCTATAGAAATTTTTCGTGAAATGTGCCCACCACACGTTTACAATACTCATAATATAATATAATATTATAAACTATTATCAATTTCGCGTACGTTATAAATTGTTATAATTTATAATATAATGTAGCCGTGTAGGTGTATAATATACAAAATGTATAAATATAATATAAATGGTGTGTACTTACTGGTTTACACGTTTATTTCTCGAGCGATGTTTAGATATATTATTATTTCTTGTAAAATTTAGCATAATATATTTTTATACCAAGTTAAATACGTCAGCTCAACACACTCGACTATTTGCGAACATTTCATGATTGTACATGCATTTTCAAGTATAGGTATAGAATTTTAATATATTATATTTATACACGTAGTGTCATTTTTTATACTTCATACTTTTTCCTTATTATTGCACATATTATTATATACGATATATGAAATTACGACGAACTATTATAGTATAATGTAGTCCTTATATTAAAAGAAAACATTAAAATATAAAATTATTGACCGATATATATTATATCGTTTATATTTTACACGATTTTGTCATCTCAGTTCATACATTTACGTAATACCTATATAATTCATAATTTACGTAGACACTAGACCTAGATTATATATTACAATAATACGAGTATAATAATTATGCTTATATTATATCAATATCCCGTATACCATATGATACTTATAATACGCAGCATTACAGCGATATAATATTATATAAGTACTATAATATGTATATCTATTGGCCTATTGATCTGCAATTTCATAGAAAGATAAATGTTTGACAATATATTATATGAACGTACGTCAATGACCGTACTCAAAGTTCAAACAGTTTAAAATATTTGTTATAGTTATTAGTTGTTATCTTATGTATACATATAAAAATATAATCGAATAATCCCATTGATGAATAAAATGCGTATATTCTTACTAATGTTTTTATTTTATTTTATAATTCGGGAAGAAAAATAATGTACCTATACTTGCTATCTCCTACCTATATAATAAATTATTTATTAATAATATATTATATATATATATATAATATATACTATATACATATAATTATGAGCGAATGTAAGCATATTTTTATAATAATTACAGCAAAAAAAATAAAAATGAAATACAAACCAAAATTGTGTGTGTTACGTATCTATATAGTTTATTAATATAAAATCATATAGGTACCTACTATTATTGTTTTATGATATGAAGTGAGTAAAAACACCAACAACTAACAATAATATATGATTTAATTTAAAATGTGTACTACGATTACAGCTATAAGTACGGAATAATAATAATAATAATAATAATATAAATGTATTAAATAATTAATATAGTATATTTATTTTATAATATATATAATATAAATTATATATAAAGTCTTTCGCATCTTTATATATAATTATATTATTTATAACGTATATAAATATAATTGTGTGTTTGTAATTATAATTTTTTTTTTTTTTTATTACAATTCTCATATTTATCAATGTATCAGTAATTAGCATTTTTTTGCCATTTTTAATTATATCTCATCAGAAACATTAAATGAATAAAAATCAATACCGCTTTCATATTGAGCTCATTATTCATTCGGTTAATTACGTATTATTGATAAAATTATGTATTATTAACTGATAAAAAAAAAATGTATACATATCTGATAGCGGTACATATAAAACATCAAAAGAGTAATACTTATAATAGAAACATCTGTTATTAATTTATTATATTATTGTGTAAATTTTATCAAAAATATTATAATTCACAATATCTATAAGTATTATCGCCTAACCGCGTACAATACACATAATACGAATACGAGTGTATATACGATTACGAGATACGTATATGATATATGAATTATAATATTATTACTTAGAATTTAGAAAAAAATCGAAACGAATAAAGTAATAAAGTATAAATAGATTTTCAAACGTCATGACGGTATGACGAAAAGTCTATATTTTTATTTGATGAACATTTTATTGGTATTATAGGGTACAAGCATAACAAAATAATACTCTGACTTATGCGTAGATATTACGTATTTCAAAACAAATACACAATGTCCGAGAAACGTATACGAATGCAATAATAAAACTTAATTGTTCAATTTAAACAATATATATACGAAAAAAACTGTAGTAGCCTATGGTCTGTGTTTATACAACCATAAGTCATAAATAATATAAATAAATAAATAGTAATAATAATAATATATATATACAATAAACATACAGCGACATAAAAGTAACACAATTAAAAATTTAAAATGGTGTTGTCATAAACGTGTATATGGTAAAATTGTCACGTCATATATTTTTTTAATTTTAAACGATAATATTATATTAACAGAATAACATCTAACGAACGTCATCATAAAACCGATAGTTTCGGGGGAAAAAAATGTGTAGTTTATAATTACTGATTACTGTATCTATATACCATAGAGTAGGTAATAGTAATCTTGTAATCTACACCTAAGCGTGTGATACATTGATGCTGCAGTATACGTATAGTTTGCGAGTTTGTCCACAGTACGTCATGGATATTTAGTTATATTAAGTTCATTGTTCGTCTAATACAATTGTTTTTATTATTATTATTTTATTTTTACTAAAACGTGTGATATAGTCGTGCTATGTATAATAACTAATATATTAAATTATTACTTTTTTGATTTAAATAAAAGCATACTTAACAATAATAATAATAAACGATTTACGTGGACTTGGTTAATTAAATTCCCTTATATAATATAATTTAAATAGTACTTGAATAATTATAATATTATAACATAAATACACATAATAATAGTAATTATAACTACTATACGTATGCGAAAAATTGCGTTATTTCTTGTGTATAATAGTTAATTTTTTTATTTAAAGAGGACAGTGACCGCAACGTACATAACATTATTACGTTATTATAATGCAAACGGACATTAAATGTGTATTCATAAATATGCGTCAAGTCGGCTAAGCAGTTAATTTGCGGTGACGGCGAATAGGCGCGACGGACGGATTCACGTGTCACGTCGTTTAGATAATAGATAATATGAATAATATAGACATGCTTATAGTCGAAAGGTAGGTCGTAGGTACATAGTATTATACTGATCGTGTGTGGTCACCAAAGCTCTTATTTGAACTCGATTCGTTCTTTTTTTTTCTTTCTAATTACCTACTAAAATATTTAAAACGGTCATTTAATATTATTATCATGTGTGTCTATATAGTATGTATATTAGATATAATATAATATCATGTACTATGGTCTCGCATATTATTAT
>JAIUCT010000018.1:143226-171486 GCA_021307375.1 Tetraneura akinire | reverse complement strand
TATTATTATTATTATTATTATTATTATTATTATTATTATTATTATTATTATTATTATTATTATTATTATTATTATTATTATTCTGATTATAATTCTGATTGTAATAGTGATTTATTATTGAAACGCATTGACAATAGACTTTTATTGTGATTGTTGAATAATATATATTTATTCCTATGTGTAATCAACACTAATCAAATAAACTTATGATATAGATACAGTGGCGAATTATAGACGTTTTGGTGCATGGAAATTTTATTGAGTATTCATATTAGTACTATATAATTTACAGAATACAATTTTGGTACAGTTTCATTAATATTTCTCATTTTCTCAAAAATTTAGAACTTTGAATATTTCCTAAAATTTTCGTTTTTATTTATACAATGTTTGATAAAATTGCCAATTTTGAGTTTTTAGGTATAAAAAATTATACTGAAGTATCCTTATATATTACTTAACTTGCCACCAAAATATCAGAAAAATCGACAATCTTAATTTTTTTATAGCTGTTTAGTTGATATTTTTAGAGGAGTCAAAAATGTAAGATATTTCATATGGATTCTTCTTAGCATTAATCAATATTTTACAATTATATTTTATAAAATTGACAAAAAATTATGAAAAAATTAGAAAATTTTATTGGAACTCAATTACATATAACTTAACTTAGTTCCAAATTATTGAAAAATTTTACGTTTACGATTTTTTTTTTTTTATAGCTGTTTAAAGTATAAAAATAAGAGCTGATACTGCTGTGGAAGGGATACAGGTGTAAAGAGGATAATGTTGAATTTTGATTAAAATTTGAATTCAATGATAAATCACTATATTTGAAGTTCTATCGGATATGGATGACTCATTCAGGGATTTTATGGGCATTTATATTGAACTTAAAAATTTTATTGGGTGTTCATATATATATAACGTGATAAAATGTTTGATCTCTTACGTAGTTACATTGAAATATAATTGTAAATAAATATCTATATGCTATTATATTTTAAAAATATACTTAAATAATATACTGCTATTATATTTATATATTTTTATAATATTAAATAATTTTAAATCTAATATAATATATTAATATATCATAATTAAATGAATGTAAAATTATAAACACACGGCGTGTAAAGATGTAAAATGTAAAATGCTCCAAGAACCACGCACGAGTTGCTCCATATACTGTCGGACATTTAGTTTTTTTTTTATTTTAGATTAAACTATAAATAATTTAATATTTAAATTACATGTATTATGTGACTACTATTGTTATTACTTATTGTATAATATATTTTAAGTAAGATATTATTTAAAATTATTTATGAAAATATAAAATGTTGTATGTGCAATTCTCAGAATAAATGTAATCCGAAACGCATTATGAAGTTGTAATAATGCATTCGATTCTTACATACCAATGTCTTAAGACCCTTAATTTTTGTCAAAAACTCTTCGAATGTAACGCCCCATTGCAAGGTTGATCGGTCCAAAGAATCATTATATTTCTCAGCACGAACATTTTCTCCCTAATAATACGTTGCACTAACAAGAAAAAATACATTATTAACTTGTTTCAGTTCAAATATCATTAATATCCCATCAATTTAGTTTGACATTTCAAAATCAGACTGACAGACCACAGACCCGTGTATTAAAAACAATGCTATCTTATTATACAAATATAATTTTATAACGTTATTTATTTTAAAATCGAAGATTATACGTATCGTGTCGTCACGCACATAGACATATAGGTATATACTTGTATATTGGTAGTGAAATGTGAAAACATAATAAAATGACATACAATAAATATTTTAATTATAATGAAAAGAAAGTCGCATAATATTACTGTATATATTATAACTATATGTCTATATATAGTATTCATTATAAACAATAATTATTATAAGTAGGTAGTTAATAAGTATAGGTAGTTTCTGTTATTAGTATATAGTTTTGATTTTGTGACATGAATATAAATTTTACTGTTCCGTATAAATTATAACTAACTAAACAATTTATAATCATTTATTGTGTTCACTATAAGATATCATTATTATACTTTTAAAATACGTTTTTTTTTTTTTTTTTTTTATCCCTATACCTATCGACAAGACGATATTCAATATTATTCAATATTATTTTTTTATATATTACGGTAAAAACATTAAAACTACCCAAAACTCGGTATGAATAATCGTCTATTATATAATTATAATATACACGTGTACACGCGATAAATACAAAAGTTTTGAAACGATACATTATCGTATTACACACATATTATTATAATACAGAATCCCGACAATTTTTTGTTTTTTTGTGCTTCGAGAAAGACAATCTTTTCGCAGACCGACGCGAATTTTCGGGTAGATCTGAATATTATGTAAATTCATACGTTTACCTATATTATTTTTTAAAACGCATTTTTCACACACACACACACAAAGCCGACCACATAGCGCAAACGCACACACGATTTATCGGCGGTGACAGACGAGTTTTTGTTACACGTTGTGTCGTTATATCGTCTGCGTGTTGTTTTTAACCCGGTGCGGCACATACCTAACACATGCTGATGGCGTCAAACCACCGTCCCACAACTCATCTCGTCTATAATATACACAAACGGAATCGCTACGACGGTGGTCTGATTTCATGTTAATATTCATTTTATTCGTGTTAATTATCCGTATAATACACGTCTACGCGTCTTTTTCTGTTTAACAACAATATCAAATGATTTTATTGTCCGCAATACAATTTGTAAACGTGTTGAATATATACATTTGTTTTTATTTCCAATCGTAATATATATATATATATAATCCTTATCATTATTTTATAATTATGTATAACGCCGCACTATAATTCATATTATTATTATTATTATTATGGCGATTTACTTTTTTAATATACAAACGCCATATTCGACTATTCGCAGAAATATTGAATTTTTTCTTGGATTTTATTCTTAAAAATCATATTGTTCGACCTGTAACGCGCTAAACTAAGAATCTACATGTATATATACGTAATATCATATACCACACCGCGAATATATACAGTAACCAGATACGGTATGGTATACGCGGTAATAACAATGTCATATTATGTGGTTTAAAATTTTACGTTTTATTGTAATAATATATACGAATAATAAGAGGCATCCTTTTTAGTTTTTTCTATTATTATTTTTATTATTACGCGTCGATCTTTTTCCCTTTTCCATTTTTTTTTTTTTTTTTATTAAAATATATAACGTTCTTCATGAATCACGTGTATTCGACCGTCACGTTATTATTATAATTGAGTCGGATATATATATATATAAAATATACAGGTAAGGCGGTGGCGGCACCACAGTGTAACCCATAATTTAAGACAAAGTTGCTAACCCTTTTCGAATTAGCTACTACTATCTTGCCGGGCTGCCAATGATTTCGTTCAATAATATGTATAGTATCCATCCTTCCCCTCCCCCGGTCACTCTTTTACTTCCCCAACCCTCTCCCCGTACAGTGTACACTCTTAGCGTGGATTTAAACCAGTCCCCCTGCCGTGAGCGACGCCGCACCCGTTAATTTCGTAATCGTGCGTCGAATTAAGACAGATATTATATAAAAGAAAATTACAGTTTTCGTGCGATACATAAGTATTGAGGCGCTCGGTATACACGTTTATATATATATATATTATACTTATACATGTATACGCGTGCATTATATATAGCACGTTTCAAAGATTGGAAAAATAAATTATAGGTATATCGTAATATGATATATATTTTGTTTTGATTTTTTTTTTCTACGCCAAGCTTATAACGTTATAATATCGTATATCGCTGTTGTATTTTAAAGAAATGCATTTGGGATGCCCATATATTATACGTAATAAACCATCGGAAAAAGTATCTACATAAACATAATAATATAAAGTGATTGCGCGGTTGACAAATATAAAAACACGAAATAAACTAATCTGATATATTATACATAATATTATAATGTATACTTACCATAGATTTTTTTTTTCTTCGGTTAGGTACTTAAAAACATATATATTTCACTATGTCACTATGACGTTTCCTCAATTCCATTTCGAATAATTTTCATAAATTTAAAATATATTGGAATTTGATTCAAATTTTTTCAGAACCAACGAGTGAATCTATTTTGATAAACATAGACATTTCGGTTTCAGATAACGGTTTTTCTGGAATATATATTATATTTGTTGACAAACTGTTCGTATTTTATCATAAAAAGAAAGTTTCTATATTTTATCCCTTCAATGTTCCCTCGTTCAAAATTATTCACTTCAAAAGACAATTTTAATGTGTATGATAAAAAGTTGAAATATATATAGTGAATAATATTATATAGGTGTTTTTTAAATGTATAAAAAACAGTATTTTTTTTTTTACTACATACTATATAATATATATATATATATATATATATGTGTTTTAAAATAAAAATATGTTCTCTGTAATTAATAATAAATATTAATATTTTTAATTTACAAATTTGTAATAATCCACTATATTGAATATAATATACCTGTAAATTTAATTAAATAGTTATAAAATATATATATAAATAAAATTATAATATTACTATAATACTATATTACTATTACATATTAAAAACAAATCTTTGAAGATAATGATTATTAATGTATATTAATCAGTATCCATAAATTTATATAATCAATGATTATACTAAATTGGATATTGATTATAAATTTTATTATACTATATACATTTATTTAATATAAAAATACTGATAGGATAACAACATATTATTATGAATTTTATGTAAATGTATTTTTATAAAATAATAACTTTATAATAAATAATATATAAAATACAAGTAAAAGATAATGTATTAGCATAATACTCGTATTATTTCAAATTAAGTTTAACATACACTTTTATATAATATATTTCGGATAATGTTTTTGAAATTATATATTAATCTAAAGAATTCAATATATCCAGATAAATATATTAAATAAAAACTTATTATAACAATCTTTAATACCTAATTTCAATTTTTTTAAAGAAAAAAATTATTAAATTAATTATTAAAATATATTAAATTATAACATGACATAATTTATAAAAAATAAAAATGGAAGAAATAACAAAATTTTGTATTTAAGTGTTTCCCTTAAAATATAATAACACAGTAATTTTATTGTTGTAGGTACATTTATTCCTTCATGCATTGATGAACATCATTATATTCTATGCACACATTATGTTTATACAAATATATACGATTTTCGATTTCAATATTTAGATATATCTTAAATATCTATAATTTATTTAATTTCTGTAATTAATAGTTATACATTATTAAGATAACGTAATATCGTTAATATTTTTATATATAATATGTTATTTCATAAAATAACTAATTATTAAATATAATTACCTAATTAAACTGATTATCGTTAATGTATGAATTATACAATTTTAGTAGTTGTACGCAGTGCCGCAACAATAGGGGACGCTGGGTATGCATTGCATTCCCTGACCAGAGATTTATTTTTAGATAGGGGCCCCATATTAAAAGTTATATTATAATATTATTTATAAATTTTATTCATAAAATAAAAAAAATGAAACTCGAAATATTGTTGTCATCCAAATATCACATAATAGTTATGCTTATGATATATTTTCCGTCCATTATCGATTGATGCCATAGTCATAGAGACATAGACATAATACGTATTGTATTATACACACAATATAATACATAAACATAATATATTATATAATCGAACATGTTTTAATTGAATAGAAAAACATTTGAAAATTTAGAAATAACTAATAAGAAATTGGAAAGTGGAAGTAGTTGGTACTTCATTTAGGTCATTTTTTGAATTTCTCAAAATTGACCTTAAATGCTAGAATAAACGACGAAAAAACGGCATTTTTCATGAAAACTGAAATTTCGACGAATTCGATTTCAATATTTCACGATAACTCGGACAATTTTGAAGTTAGAGACTTGAAAATTTTATTGAGTATTCACATAGGAATTATATATATGTGGTAATTTGGTAACAAATTCGACCCTTTTTAGACACTTATACCTAGAAATCCATTCATAAATTTATTTATTGAATATATAATATACGAATATACCACAGAAGAAAGGGATTAAAAATATCATATACTAATATATTGCTTAGAAAAAAGGGGGGCTGGGGGGCCCATAATTCTGTCTTGCATTGGGGCCTACCAATAGCAAGTTGCGGCACTGGTTGTACGGTATAGATTAACGGTTTTATATGAACGGTTAATGGTTATTTTGTACTAGTAATTAGTAAGTATATTGTAATATTGTATACTGTATGCAGTTAAAAGAGTTAAATTAATTTTTGAAATTTATATAATACATAATATAATTTTAAATAAAAATAATTTAAATAAAGTCCAAAACATGTTTCGAACTTCAAGAAATGTGACAGACCAACTATTTAACAAATAATTTCAAACAACTGACAATATTTTGTTATTTTTTAACGGTTTTATTAAATTGTTCACCTCTTCCAGCAATCCTGCTAGCAATGCTGTAGACAGTAATTCTATATGGTGAGAGGAGGTTCAAAAATTTCATTGAAATTAAAAAAGCGTCAACATAATATATTATATATTATTTCTATATACACATACACATATGTAAATACATATTATATTATAATTTATAATAGAATGTCCACTTTTCTTGGTTTTTGCTAATTCGTCCAATACTTCTTTTGGAGTGATGATAATATTTCTGTAACAACTTAAGAGTTCTAATCCATTTATACGATATTATTAATTTAAAAATAAATTTAATATTTATAAAATGAAATAAAAACAAATACTTAATATTAAATACAAAATAAAACTACCTAAATTTCCCACGATAACTTTCAACGTCACGAACTAACAAGCGACACGGCAAATGTAATAATATACATAACAATGTCGAATGTAATAATATTTTTAAATTTTAAACAAAAAACATTTATTATTTTTATTTTCATAACCTCTACCAAGTTTTTACCGTAGGATTTATCTGCAATTATCATTTATCTTTTGTGGTCCCATCATAAAGCATCAAAAAAAAAATAATACTAGGTAATACAAAAGAAATTCGAAATGTTCAAATATATCAATATCATATTTTCCATGTTAAAAGTGTAATGGCGGGAGGGGGTTGAACACCCTAACGTCCCTAACCCTCTTCCGTGTCTACGACCCTGCCTGCTATAGGTAAATTCCAAATAACCAACAACAAAATTATAAAATGTAATAAACGATATGCGAGTAGTTAAATAACAACATGTAATAGGTAGTTATTTAATGTTATATAATGTAAATATATCATACAATATAGACGTGTATATAAATATATTATATGTATTAATAATTAATATCATAATATTATACGCCATGTCGCCATAAATAATGTAATGTTGAATATTGGCATAATCGCATTGCAACAGTAGGTATATACCTACGGGCTACTGATACATAATAAATAAAATAATAGGTTGTAAATTTGTAATATAATATTGAATTCTAAAAATTATTATCCTTATTCCTATTATAATATTATAAACGATTTATTAATTAAATCAGTTTTAATAATTTAGTAATTAAATGATATTACTAATAATCTCTAAATAATAACAACCTATATTATATATTATATTGTATTGCATTATATTAATTATTAATAATACATTATATTATGTTTACATACTTTCCACTCGCTGTATACGTATTTAACATAATATCATACATCAAACTGTGCGATTTTGTTGTTGCACACGTTTTCTGCTCGTTTTAATACGATAAATTGATAAAAATATATAATATAATAAGTTTTTCAGAAATAAGTAATCTAAAACTATATGTATAGTATAGATAGAGATTTAATATTTTATAAAAACGCAATTCCGAGAGATTAAAGTTAAAACCACTATTTTTTTTTTCTTGTATAAAATAAAATTCTGATCGGTAATAACCCACGTAATATAATATATATTATCTCATATACAATATATACGACGGTGTTTTCGGTGTGAAATTGACTTTTGTGCTGATTTTCTCGCACATTCGGCAACAAAGGAACACGCGTCTTCCTATATATTATATATATATATATATATATATATATAATATATACATACATTATACATATATATAATATATATATATTATATAAAATATTAAATATTGTATAATAATAATAATAATAATAATAATAATAATAATAATAATAATAATAATAATAATAATAATAATAATTGAACCGCTCATAATTACCGTAGCGGGTCTGTACGTGGGTATATAATATAATATTCGACATGCCGGGTGTATATCGTCCCCGTATAGAGACTGTATATGGTATACCAAACTACCATAGAGTTAAGAATATACCGTCGGGTATCTACACGGTTAACATACGGCTACATCATATTATGCCCAGCGGTATATCAGAGTGTGCATGTGTGTGTGTGTGAAGAGCGTAACGTATAATAATAATAATAATAATAAAAATAATAATAATAATAATAATAATAATAATAATGGTAAAAGTGAAGAAAAGAATGGGTATAAACGTGCCAGGTAATAATGGATCGAGAAAATAACACACGCAACGCAGGTATACCATAACTACACACACACACACACACACACACACATGCATACGCAAGCGCGCGGTATCGTTTCAAAGAACGCGCGCGCGGAGCCCGGAACAGCGAGCGGCCCGTCCGTAATGCGGCGATAGTCATTCCGTACAACGACGGTCCGACGAGGCCTCAAGGATGAGCGAGTGTGTCATGCCATACTAGGCGGTCGCCTTACAGCGATGCAATGTGCCGACGTCACCGCCGCCGCGCTGCCGCCGTAGCATCGGCAACAGCAGTCAGCACTCAGCAGTGAGCATTCGGTGTTACCGCAGTCCGCAGTCGCCCGTCATCTTTCGTAATAGTGAAACGTTCGATGTTCGTTCGCGTTCGCCGCTCGTCGCGCGCTACGATTAAAATACGCCGGACTATTATTCGTATACCGAGATTTTATATGTTTTAAATTGTTTTAATAGACCTAGTGTTTTTTTTTTTTTTTTGAATTATAATTATTTCTTAAATGACAATAACGCGTAAATAATTATCGATTACTTATTATAATATTGTTAATAACGCGTGTTGTTGTTAATTTAGTAACAAAAATAACACGAAGACTTTCGCATCATGGGTATCAAAATCAAAAAAATGGGTTGGCTCAAATGGATACGTAAATATTCTAAAGGTAAAAACATTATAGAGTTGCGACTGTTGTTGTCTCTAATTACTCGAATTATACAATATAGTGTAGTTTAGACGTTTGTATATTAGTATATTTATGTCGCTTTCGAGATAAAAGTGAAACGCTTTATTGAAAAACTGCGTAGGTTTTCCATTTACGGCGGTTGTCATTACACACGCTCCAAATAATAATAATATATTAATGTTATATACGGTGTACTTACGTCGCTCGTTAAGTACGGGTTTTACGACTCTTGTTTAACGGTTGTTTTTCTGTCGAGCGTCCTGCCGTCAGCTATGTTTATTATATCGTCAACACATATAACGGCGTCCACTGAAATTACAGATCGACCCACGGCCACAGTTTTCCCATATTATACAGCGACTGTAATACAGTCTTGGTCAGACGCACGCATGATCGTCGATTCACGACGTATGAAAAGTATTTACCCCAAATAAACGACGTGGATAAGTAACACAATATTGGAGGTAATACTTCCACCGAACAGTTAACAGTGTGTATACATGTTTTGTACGGAAAACTGTTATATATATTTTTTTATTTTTATTTATTATTATTATTATTATTATTATTATTATTTTTATTATTATTATTATTATACGTTTGGCGCGCACGAATTGTTGTGAGTTGTGACACGCAATCGGCTCGAACGATCGGCGGCAAATTGCTGTCCAGGGTCGATGAACTAGCCGTGTGTCGTTGCCGGAAGATTGTTTGCGTGCCGTGGTCAAACCGCGAGTTCATATTCGCCGGATCTAATAAGAAGTGGCCGGAGCACTCAACTGGTACATTACACGGTGTACGATATAAGAATAGAGAAGGTTGCGTTTTCAAAATTATTATAGAAACTCTATAGGAAAATTTCGTTTCGTTTTGTCTCTTTGACTCCGTAGCCGGCCTTTGCGGTACGTTGATTTTCAATGGACAGGTATACCACAAATCAAATCGGTTATCGATTGCGTTGGCGTTGCGTATGTATACACAATTATATTATTATATTTATATATAATGTATTGTGTGCATACGGGCGTGCGCGTCCTTTTGTGCATTGTGCAATATAATAATATTATATTTATATATTATATAATATATTATAAATGACGGCCCGTCGGGGGCACGGAGAGGACCGTGCACAGATAACACGCAGTTCAACACGGACCTGCGGTTTTCATATTTCTGTAGCAAAGGAATTCCGAGGGTCCCTCTTGTTTCCTTGGAAATGGGATTTTTTTTTTTTTGCTATTCTGTCACTATCTTTTCTCTCTCGCCGGCCGTCGCCCACCCCCGCCAGTCATCACAGCATAACAACAACAACAACAATATAATATTTTTCATTGCCCTCCGCGAGGCAGTATCCAGCTGGTGTGTGGACCATTGTTACGCGCGCACCGCGGGTCTCCCGTAAATCTCGCAAGTCCCCGGCAGTTATATCGTATATACATACATAATATATAATATATATTATTATACCATATAGTGAAAGAAGGAAAACACGGAATGTTTGTGGGTGGTGCAACGAGTGTATGTGTGTGTGTGTGTGTATAATAACGTATACGTATCGTATCGAGTCCCCTTGTGTGACGACGAACCCACGCCTTTTTGTTTACATGTTTTAGATTATATTATGGTGTTTTTTCCCGCCTCCCCGTCTGACGGTCTATTCCTTTTTTTCGTTCTCATACGCATATTATACAATATATGATATTTTATAATAATATAATATTTATATTTCTACCCCTCGACCCGCACCGGAAGTCGTCAGCCGACTCGGACATTTTCGTATTTTTCCGTATAATAATATTATGTATATATGCCTTCGCCGCGTGTATATTATAACTCGAGCGGTTTTGTTATTGTTTGTCACGTGTGTGTGTGTTCACTGCCACATTATACAGAAAAGGTCGACGTATATAATAGTAAAAGGATTAAATACACCCCGGCATGCATAATAATAAAAATAAAGGTTAGTGCACACAATAGGGATCGCGCAAGTTTTTCAGAAGGAAAATGATGACTGTGTGCTTATTGTTTGTATACACGAGCGCATTATAAAATGTGAACAGTCGGTCATCGTTTGACCGAACTTCGTAGAACTCGTATAAGTCCCGCGCGGCACACCGTTCTGTTTTTATCTACCGACATTCCGAGAACCGGCCCAATAAACAACATTACAATTACAACGGTCATCTCCGCAGTCATTTCGTGTATATTTTTATGTGTGTGTGTTGTGGCGCATACGTGTAAGTAACCGATATATATTATGGTGTGCCGAAGACGTATGGCACCCACTCGACGGGCGGGGATCGAGTTCCCGAAATCGTTTTTGGCCCTTTTTGTTGTCCGCACATTCTTGCAATTGTACGTGTTCTTTTATTATTTTTTTATTATTATTATTATTTGTATTTGTATTTTAGATTTTGACTACCGAATAATAATAATAATACAAATAATAATAATACAAATAATAATAATACAAATAATAATAATAATAATAATAATAATAATAATAATGGGTACATTTATCGATGTCCATGTGTAATAATAATTATTTTTTTTATTGTTACGAGTTCAAGGTCGTCATTAGTGCGTCCAGTTATTGTGTTTTGGTGCCGACTGCCAATATTTTTTTGGTGCGTTCTCCCGTGTTCACGGTAAACACGTGTTACATCAGTGGACGCATAAAAAAAAAAATTGCTACCGCGTTTACGCTCGCCCAGTAGTCCGAAAACGACAAAAAGTATTTGGTCGTTTTTTTCGCGACCGAAACGATTTTTAATGAAAAAAAAAAAATAATAAAATATTACATAATATACATTTCTGAGTAAATCGACAGTGGTTCGCATTTGTTATCGTTTGCCACCAACAGAGGCGTCAAAGTATAATGTAACGTGTGTATTACAATTTACAACGATATACGCGGTGGTTTTTTTTTTCTGCAATTGGTCAGCACAAAATATAATATTATACGTATACGTGCACAAGCGCGATCGCGCTTACGTTATTACAATCGAAGGATTGACGACGGCGATAAGTCCGGACGGTTTTTATCCAGAAGAAATGTATATATAATATAAAATAATGACGTGTCATGTGTTATGCGTGCGTTCAAATGTACAAGAAGGGAAAAAAAATATTAGATATATATAAATGGGAAAGGAGAAGAAAAAATAATAATAAAGAATATTACCGACCAGCCGGTCGGCGACTAATGTTATGTCGGCGGCTCCGCCTTGTCGGTACTCTTTGTAGCCAAGAGTCAAGGCCAAGATTATATATCTCAACCAAGGATCTCCACTGAAACGTTGTTGCCGCATGTTTTTTTCGTCTCTCTTCCATTCTTTCTCTTTCTCGTTCACGTTTAACCGTCCATGTGACTATATGTGAGTCTTTCTTTCTCACACTACACACGGTTACGGTAACGGCTCACAGATGATTGTATAACGTGCGTCGTTCTCGCGGGCTCGCGAACGCGGTACACAGAACAATAATACTACGAAACGTGTTATTAACATAGAAATCCGGTTCCCGAAAAAAATAAAATTGTAATAATAATAATAATTATCTAGAGAAGGAATAATATTGTATTTTTTTTTTTTTTTTGTATCATTATAGTTTAAATCTCTATTCTCCCCTCTCGAAGGTCGTTCCTTAACCCACCGCCACCCATTTTCGATGCATTTTTTTAACGTATAAATGTCATCGGGAGCGCACGGTTATATTGTCGTCGTCGTAATAATAATATTATAAATATACCGTCTTCGTCGTCGTGACCTAGCGTGATAGTAGGTGAATAAAAAAAAACACGCGCACATTATTATAATAATAAAAAATAATCTTACGCGTATAATAATATTCTAGTTTGTGCGTCTATTGTTCTGTTATGTTTTTATTCGGTAGAAACGATGTGATAGTGTGTGTGTGTGTGTGTGTGTGTGTGATGCAAGTTGAATCGTTGGCGGCTGTGGCCGAGGGAGAGAAGATGGATGGATGTACACTCCGGCGGTACGTATCAAACGTTCGCCGCTCTCACCTCCTCCGGTCTACGTTGCCGACAACCAAACCGGTTTCGTTTCCTCGACGAGCGTTGTGTGTTGTGTGTGTGTGTGTGTGTATGTGTGTAAGCCGTTCGGCTGTTTGTTCGTGCGTGCACCTCTGTATAATATATTATCTTCGCCGCCGGAATAGTGCTCGACCCTCTCTGCCGATCGCACCGCCGTGCCATTAGCACTCCTATTATTTTGACCGAACACGCGGCGACTTCGACGACGACCGACGGGTGTCAAAGTCTGGAGATTTTTCAAAACGACAAACGTATAATAATAATAATAATATGTGTAACGCACCGTAAATAATGACACGATATGTATACGACCCGCGAGCCAATGATAAGAATAGGGGAAAAATAAAATTTAATCGTTGTTTTGTGTAGGTACCTTATTGATTCATTCCCTTTGTGCATATTCCCAACGATAATACTCGTATAATAATGTAAGAGATATACAGCATCGACGGAGAAGAAGATAACGAAGATACGAGAACGTAGAGAGAACGAAAAAGAATTCACCCTCGCCGTGTTTACATAACGTGTACCGTGACAGGTAGTACATGTGTGGAAGGGATAAGGGTGTAAAGAGGATAGTGATGAATATTGATTAAAATTTGAATGCAATGATAAATCATTACGATTTTGAGCGAACTTCATCAGATAATAATATATGTATTTATTAAAATTTTTACATTTATCAGTCTCTAGTTCTCTACGTTCAATATATATACTCATAAAACCCCTAAATTAGTCATTTAAATACTCAAATCTGACAGTACTTCGCTCAGAATCGTTTTTGAATGTAATGATTTATCACTGCATTCAAATTTTAATCAAAATTCAACATTATCTTCTTTACACCTGTATTCTTTCCACGCCGGTATCTCTTCCCTTGTTTTACTTTAAACAGTTGCAAAAAAAATCATGAATTTAATATTCACAATTAATTAGAGCTAAGTTAAGTAAAATGTATTTGAGCTTCAATAAAATTATCAAAATTTTTTTCAATTTTATTTAACATTATTATAAAATATTGAAATATAATTAGAAAAATACATATAAATACTTTAAATATCGATTTTACTCAAATTTCAAATTTCAACTTTAAACACCTAACGTAACGGTTCCAAAATTTTATCATATATATATATATAATATATATATATATAGTACCTATGTAAACAGCAAAAAAAATTGTTAAGTCTATAAGTTCAAAATTGCATGAGTTATCGTGAAATATAAAAATAAAATTCGTCGAAATTTCAGTTTTCGTGAAAAATTCCGTTTTTTTATCATATTTTGGTCGTTTTTTCTTTCGCGTAGACTCAATTTTAAGAAATTCGAAAAATTACATGTATAAAGTACCAATTATATCCACTTTTCAACCAGAAACATTAGCTATTCGTGAATATCGGAGTATTATTGCAGGTAGAAAAAGTGTTTATATACTTAAAAAAGACACACTTCATTGTAAAACCAATACATTTTTCGCTTCGCTCAAAATATAAAATAAATAAAGAAAATGACTAAATTAATAATATACAAATATACGAATATATGACGAAATCAGAAATAGGCGTGCGCAAATTTCAAATTCAGAGGTATCTAGCAGAAAATAAGTTGGGCCCTATTTTCGAATAAATCCGATTTATAATTCCATTTATTTTATAGTTAATTTTAACTTTTAAGTATAATTATATTGTGTCATGTATTATTTAAAAAATATTCCATTTATTAAAATGAGTTTTTTTTTACAAATCTAATGTAATTTAGGTATGAAAATTTAATTTATCATTGATAAAATGTAATAATTAGCAGCCCAAAAAAAGATTTAGGGGCAGAATTTACTGTATCTGATGCCGCCCCCGTGCGTACATATATACGTATATCGTTTATTTATTTTTTAAAAGTATATCTATTTAATTAAAACAAATATAAAATAACAATACATATACTCGTACAATAAGTCAATGAAATTAATCATCTGATTCTATAGGAAAAAAAAACCTTAGGTAGACTTAATTCGTTCTATAAAAGAACATTTTCTAAAGTTATTAGATATTATATATATTATCGTTGTATATAGTTTCTAAAAAAAATAATAATATTACGATCCTAGTAGATTAGTAGAACATAATATTATTTTTGTATTTATCATTTTTCTCATTTCGTGCACGAAGTTTTTTTGATTTGATATATGTGTACCTATGTTATATATATATATATGCATTATGCACTCTCGTTAAAGTCGTATTGTTCACGCACGATGTGCACCGCCGCCTCACCCACACCCTTCTCAACCAACTGTGGAATATAATATTTTATTACACAAGAGTATACTTTAGGCGGAATAGACCAAAACTGGTTCTTACCCTATTAGTCGTAGTTCTATACGAGAGAACGTAACGACGGGGAAAAACGAAAAAACAAAAACGTACGCGAGACGCCGTCGTGTTTTGATTATGTGTTTACCACATCCTGCTGCTATTGACGTGCACGATGTAATACTAGTTATTATTTATTATTATTTTTTAATTAAAAAAAAAAAAATAATAATAATAATAATAAAAACACTACTTTTAAACGACTTGCGTAAATTTTTAAATTATGTTAATGTTTTTAAGTGGATTTTAATTGACATTTTTTTTTTTTTTTTATTATTATTATTACCCTACTTTTGCAGGCATTAAGATTAAGGAAAAGAAAACTGATAGCATGGAAACGTTAATTGATTCGGCCAATTCGAAAACCATCAATTACGCTTATGCCTCTTCGGCAATTGCTGAAGATGAATTCATTAATACCGCCACACCACCGCAACAACAACGGCCAATGTTACCGCCGCCGACTACTTTACAAGATTCGGTGTCGTCGCCCCAACAGCCTAATACCGTGAGTTTCGTACCTGTAAATAATTATATATAAAAAAAAAAAATAGTACATGTCACTGTAATTTACCAAGTTTCCCGAGCATAATCTAATAATGAATATTCATACCGTATTTAGGATGTGTATGACTGCTGCGTATCGCTTGTTGGAATACCCATCAAACAGGAGTTTCAGTACACTTTATCTGACGCCAACGGATGTGGAAAAGTTACTAAACACGTGAGTCTCCAATCTTTGAATCTTATTATGAATATATATTATTATAATATTACTGCTGTATAAAGTAACACGACCCGAGAGAAAACGTATTAACGGCACTATAACTATATCATTATTCATTTATTGTATACGCATACGAGTACATAATAATATTAATATATTATACGTCTGAGAAATTATAAACATTTTAATATCATTATAAAGCTTGCTGAGTTAAAAGATTTAAATGGAACGCATTTAAAAATAACAAATTATTACTTCTGATGTTTGGCAACGTAATCAAAGTAGTATACTCTCAAAGTCTCAAACCGTCTGTGAAACTTCTTATAGGCGCGACATAACAACGAGATCTCTTTGTTTTTTTCCATTTCGGCCTTTCGCCTTTGATGTTCCAATTAAGACGCATTTCACTGTTTCACAGACACATTGTCAGTTAATGTATTAATATATTTCCATGAAATGTGTACCGCCGCATCACTTGGCAGATGATCAAATCAATTATATTATATTTGACGCGACATTTTATTTAATTTTCATCTCTTGT
This sequence comes from Tetraneura akinire, assembly GCA_021307375.1. Lineage (NCBI taxonomy): Eukaryota > Metazoa > Arthropoda > Insecta > Hemiptera > Aphididae > Tetraneura > Tetraneura akinire. The sequence continues at coordinate 154,440 of JAIUCT010000018.1, read as the reverse complement.
GTGTATTATTTTTATATAGGATATCGAGGGACTGGCATCGAAAATACTCGAGTCCGTGTACGGGACAACGTCGAAATTCACACCGCAGAGTCAGCGTGTCGTCAAATTCACGCTTAACGTCAAACCGTCAAACGTCGCGGTAACCGTGCGAGACAATAATACGACGCCGTCGCCGAAACGCAGTCATCGCTCCGGCCGCGATCGCAAGAGCAAAAAATCGTCCGTGGGCAAACCGTACGCCAAGATTATGGCCGCGACCGAATCCGAGCCCGTGGCCTACGCAGAGTATCTAGCGGGTTATCCGATTTACAACGACCACGGGTTACCGTACTACAGAATCAAACCAGGAGCGGAATGGTACAGGCACGACCAACTCATCGAAATGGTACAGAAAAGTCTGGCGGAAAACTTGAGTTTCCAAAATTCAGGGTATGCTATATACACTGTATAATACGTAGGTATACCATTAGGTTATATCGCGGCTGATAATAATACAAATATATAATAACAGCGTATATATGAAATTATTATAATGATGTCGTTATGCATAATATACGCGAATTGTACTTTATATAATAATATTTCTCATAATCATAACGATCATGGGCGGATATACCTTATATAGGGTATTATATTATCATTCGGGTGGAACTTTTTCTAGATTTAATGTGGTTTTTCGCGTTTTTATGAATAAGATAATAATAATATAATATAATATCGTAAGTACATGCGTTTTTATCGTCCGTACAAATCTGAATGCGGTTTATCTTTTTAACTTTCGCATACACGTATATATATATATATATATATATTATACATACACAAGACACAAGAGTATTCTCGTGGCGGCACACTCCGTCCGTTTAACATGCTCGGTAATAATAATAATAATAATAATAATAATAATAATAATAATATATACCTACGCGCGTATCGCTCTCGCTGTACAATAAATCAAGCCGCGTCGAGAGAGATTACGCGCGCAAACGACGAACCTCGAGGCGGCGGCGCTAATAAAAAAATAATAAAAACATCGTCGTCCACGACGTTATATTATACAGTTATATTAATGATACGCGCGAGGCCGACCGGTGAACCGCGCGCATGTGGTACGCGTGTATAATATAATGGTTTATATACCTTGGTCGCAATCTCGTAAACCGTTCGCTCTGTTATAGACCGTGAAAAAAAAAATGAAATGAAATGAAATTCCTGGCGTCTGTTATTTAGATCGTCCCCGATTATAATTCATACAATATAATACACTGTAAACGTTTTGCCCCGTACGCACGCATAAATATTATAATATGTATAAAATTATAAAAAAAAATATATATAAAATAAAATATCATATTGGATTGGATTGGACGAGGCCCAAATTCAAAACGCGCGCGCGCGCACACACGTGACGAGTGATGACGACAAAATATGACGTGCTCGCGCGAGTTATAAGCTCTTGAGGGCGTATATAAAAATATTACTTATAGACGCGTGCGTTTTTATTTTATTTTATTTTATTTTTATATTTATCTTCCTTGCCTTCTTCTTCTTGCTTTCTTTTTCCTTCTTCTTGCACCCTCTTCGTGAACCATCTTCATATTTTAACGCGGTCTTCTTGAACGGACACCGTATTCTTCGAAGTCAAAATATAATAATCATAACAAATTTATTTTGCAATCATTTTTTTTTCTATTAATATTTACACTTTTTTTCTTTTTTTTTTTTTTTCGTATAGGGAATCCGAAGAGCCGGAAGGTCATCACAAAGCGAGAACGAAGCGTCGTCGTCCCAACGTTTACGCCGCGGATGACGCAGGAGCCATGCCGCCGCCGCCGCCGTCACCGTCGTCAGTTGCAAAGCCGAAAACTCCGGCCAAGGTGGCATGGAGTCCTTACGATTTTGAACCGGTCGCGTACATCCCGTCTAATTACCAAAGACAGTATCACCACAAGAACGTCAAGAACCAACAGCGGATGTATAACGGCTACGGTGGTGACGATAATTATGTGGTAAAGCCTTCTGGTCGACAACAGCAAAACCACCGTGCCGCCGTCGCCGCGATCGTTAGTGGAAACTTTCAGCAACACCAGTCCAAAGATAGAAAAGATCAAGTGCATACCAAAAACGTTGATTATCAGCGGTATAAAAACGCCAAATTGTGGCAAAAGAAGATCCATCACATACACGAACACCATCATTATCATCACTACGACCACATGGTTTAGTAAAAACTAATAATGGACGACTTATACTTTTTTAGGTATATAATATATTTATATATATATTATATTTGACATGATTTTGTTTGTATTTTACAAAGTGTGTTTATCACACCAATTATAATTCGGTTGAATCGACCGATTTTATAATATATTGATTTTATTATCTTTTTTTCCCCGTTTTACCGACAAAGTACAATTTTTTAAAAATTAACAATGTAAAAATACAATAACAATAAAGAAAACAATAATTCATTCAAATATTCTATTATTTAGCACAATGGTCGTGCCACCCGTCATAGGTGTAGTGTCACCTATAATTTATTATTATTTATTTATGTATATTTTTTTTTTTTTTTTTTTATTTTTTTTACCCTCGCGCATTTATATTTGTTCAATATATTTTGCGTTTATATCGGTATTTTGATTAATGTGAGCGAAGTTTGATTTATGTGTGTACTACCGTGGAATTAATGATATGAGTTATGACGTTCCATTATTATTTCCTATGAAATTATGAATTTTTATAATTTATTCATACATTTTTAACCTAATATAATCAAACTTTGAGCCATATGAAGTATTAATTATTGAATGTATTTAACCGCCCCCAGGTTCCTCTTTTTATATACTTATTGTATTTTTTATTTATATATTCATAAGGTAAGATTGATTTGAAATGAATAGTAAGATTATTAATCAATTTTATATAATTATTTTTTTTTTTATTATTATTGTACTGCTGCTGTATTTTTAAAGATATTTGTTTATGTGTATTATTATATTCTGATACTAGAAACATTAAAATTTATTTTGCTTCGATAAATTAATTGTAAATCCAATTAAACAATTTGAATTCATTTTATAAAATATATCAACAACAAATTATTTCATAATATCGCATGATATAACCATGTTTTTTATTATATTTAAATTACATAGAAATTATGATTGCATCATATTTGAGCCCTCTACATACTTAAAAATATTTATTCATATACATGTTAAATATATAACGGATCAAATGATCTAATATATAGAATTTGATGATACTGCCAACAAGATAATCAAAAAAATACTTAAATACACGATTTTAAAATATTTAAGTAAAAATTGTAATTATTAATTATTTACAAATTTTAAAATATTCGTTTCAATAATATATTATGGCTAAAATTATATTAAATTATCATTTGAATGAAACATAAGTAATTAAAATAATTGCGTTGTTAAACATTTATAGTTAAAACTGCCATAATTATAGAAGTTTACTAAGTATTATATACAAGTATATATCTAGATCATAATATAATATAATTATACTTTATACAGATCAATAAATTATCTAAAACATTAAAAAAATTTAAAAAATCTTCAATGGATGCATTCTACCTATTTGCTATTACTATACCGTCTATCAATTTTATTAAATTCATTTTATTTTATTCTATTATTTTTTTTTTTTTTTTGTAATATACAAATAATTAAATTAAAGGATGACTAAAAAAAAAGTATGGTATGGTGTGTACTTTTAATTATTATGGAAAACTGAAAATAATTAATTTTAAGCGTGTATATGTTTCAGTTTCACCATTTAATATTATTTTAAATATTTTAACGACGTACCACGTACGAGTACCTATGCGTATATGAAATTGATTACTAGCCATTCCAACTTTATGTTGTATATAGTAGTTGTATATTAGTATATAAGTACAAGGTATACGATCAAAAAAATATCGCCCCTATCGTTAATATAATATATTTTTTAACCCCAATAAATAAAAGGGTTATTAATTATTAGTAATTAGATACTTGGTTAAGCTCTACCATGTATCTTGGACTACACGTATACGTTCATGGTTCTATACTAATATGTACATACTCGTATAACATAAAAATGAATAAATGATACTAAATTCTCAAGTTTATATCGTATACCTAATTGTTGAATAATATTTAAAATTTGTCTGTATCTTTAGAATTTAGAAAAGTATTGATAAATTCTAAATATAACTTAAATAAAGTACCAAGTAGTCAACAAATACAATTTTAAATTATTTTTTTATTTTTTTTCCTTTAAAATTTAACCTATGAAAGTTTAACTGATAATAATCAATTTCTGTGTCAGGTTCTTTGTCTGATTTTAGTATTTAACATAACAGATATTTATTTCGTTAAAAGATAAAACTATTTATCATAAACCAACATATAGGTATCCAAAAAAGTGTTTACATAAATATCAATATAAAAAAACTATACACCTATCATGTCCAACAGGCTACAGTTAAAACATTCTGTTAAAATTAAAAATGTTTAAGTTATCTATAGGTAGGTAACTATAGATAGTTAGGTATTGCCTAACTATATATAGGAAATAAAATCAAAAGTATTTGAGAACATTATATTATTAATTACCTAATTATTAAATTATTTATTAGATAAACACATATAATAGTATTATGTGTTAGTGTTTATTTAATAAATTAATAATTTAGGTACATATTTATATCACGTAAAATAGGCTATATAAATATATAATATATTATAGAATAACGTGAAATTTACATTAATTCTAATTATGATTATTTTATACATTATAAGTATTCAATATAAACAATAGTCTAATAAGAAAATCTAATAATTATAGATTATTTAATTATAACATGTATCAGTGTGTAATAATGAGCGTAGGTAGTTAAAAATTAAAACAATTATATCTACATAATATATACAGTTATTTGTTTATTATATATATATATATATAATTATAGATTTATAGACAATAAACATATTACCTATATGCTATATAACATATAAGTATATAGGTAACGTGTTGTTAATATATTTACAATATTTTATATTTATAATTAATTTACAGTTTTTATTTATGTACGCGTATATATATATATAAATAAAATATATGTAAAAAAATGAAAAACACTTTTTATAAAGTGAATAATAATAATAATTATTGTACTCGTATACAAAATTACAAACGAGGTGCGTGCGCATCAAAAGAGTATATAATATACTTTATTATTTATCATACTATGCTCTCGGTTTGTTTTTGGGTATTTGTAATTTAGCGGGTTTACGGTGTGACTTGAACCCGTCGATGATCTCATTTAGAGTTTTGCCAGTAGTCTCCGGCAGTACGAATGTGCCGAACAAAGCAGTTATAAAGCACACGATGGCGAACGCAGTCCAAACAGCCTGAATTCCGAACATGAAGACCAGAATCGGATACACTTTTATCGTGACGAACATGAGTTCATATCCGCATGAATATAATATGCTATTCATAGTGCCTTTGATGGCCATTGGGAACATCTCGCCGCACACGCTCCACGGCAACGGAAGCACAGCGAACATGGCAAAAAACACGTAAGATAGGAACGCACCGAGCAACAAGTTGCCGAATGGCGGGTTTTCCACACCGCGGTACGCGTATTCGTAACCGACGACAGCTGACAACGAGGCACACATGCCCACTGCAGAAATAGCGGTCAGCCTACGTTTAGGCACGGACTGAAACATCAGACTTATCACGGTGCCTGTTAATCGAGCAACGCTCAAAAAAATGGGCGCGGTTACGCAGTCGACCGGTACGCGAAAATCTCTCAACACGTCCACCGAATAGAACAACAGTACGTAGAATCCAGACCCCTGTTGACAACAGAAAAACGTAAGAGCAGCCAGCGTGGGCTTCCACACAGTGGGTCCGCTGTACGCGGCCCAACAGTTGGGGCTATTCTCGATGATGGCTCCCACCGTAGAATCGGCCCTGTTCAACGTGGCTATAGCCGCGGAAGCACACGGCGGCGGTGGTAACGTTGGTAGATCGTCGGTGCGTGGCAACTCGACCCCGAACCACTGTTCGGCCTTGCGGGCCTCATCGGCACGTCCTTTGGATCGCAGCCACATCGGCGTGGCCGGTATTAGAAATGGTGCAAGCATACCTACCACGCAAGACACACTGAACACGGCGGCTACAATACGCCAATGAAAAAACGCACCCAGAGCCGCAGACGCCGACACACCCAGGCTCACGAATAATGTATAGATCAACAGGTAGAATGATCGGCTATTCATTGGACTCGTTTCAGCTACATAAACATATATCACACCACCAGTACCTGTCGGGTGTTGGCAAATATGTATAATATATTAATAATATTAATGACAAAAAACTTTTCAAAACCAATTTAATTTGGGATAATTATAATTAAGATAATGAATAATGAGATCATGTTACAAACAACTCTCTCTACGAGTATCATATTATTTTATATAAATATTTAGGAAAATAAAATAATATTATATTATAATATATACTATATACCTAATTTATGTTATAATTCGTTCCATTACATTTTTATTCTCCCCAATATCCTTTACTCAGTAAATATTTTAGATTCTAAGTGAAGCGAAGTATGTATTGGTAATTGGTTTTACAATGATGTGTGATTTTTTTTTTGTTTTTTTTTTTTTTTATGTCTGTGTACAAAAATACTACCCGAACTAATGCTCCGATTTTCACGAATAGGGTATGTTTCCGGTAGCAAAGTGGATGTACTTGGTACTTTACTTAGGTCAATTTTAAATTTCTCAAAATTGACGCTATGCAGTAGAAAAAACGGCGAAAAAATGACGAAAAACCGGCATTTTTGCGAAAAATGAAATTTCGACGAATTCGATTTTTATATTTCACGATAACTCAGGCAATTTTTAAGATAGAGACCTGAAATTTTTTTGGATGTTCACATAGCTACTATATATATGTGGTATAATTTTGGAAACGTTACATTAATTTTTCTCCAAAATATAGGACTTTGAATATTTCGTAAATTTCTCGTTTTTACGTATATAATGTTTGATAAAATTAGCAATTTTTGGTATTAGGGTCTGAAAATTTACTGAAGTATACTTACATATTACTTAACATCATACTAAAATATTAGAAAAATCCCTAATCTCAATTTTTTTATAGCTGTTTTAAGTTGATATTTTTAGTTCAAACGAAAATTATAATCTGACTGAACTTCGCTCAGAATCGTTTTTTCGAATGATCATTGCATTCAAATTCTAAGTAAAATTAAACGCTATGATTCGCACACCTGTATCCTGTGCGGCAGGAATATCAGCTCTTTTTTAAATTTGATTTTATTATTATTTTTAAATATAGTAAACTAAAAGTTTTATAGAATCAAGTAATATATATATAGGTATATAATTTCTTTGTTGACATCGTATTCACTGTTCAAATACTGAGATTTTATCGTTTTTGGGACAATTTTAGGACAATAGCTCCTGAAATGAATAGCTTTTAGTGTGTATAATATAGTTCTTTATGCACGTTGCTATATTGTCTGTGAAAAATAAACGTGTTTTTTTTAACGGAAAACTATATTCAGAACATCCGGTGTGTTGTAAACTACAGACACTGCTTTTGCTGTAATGCTGTATTATAAATAATAATAATAATCAATTTTAGATTCTGAACGAAACGAAGAATATATTGGTTTTACAATGATGTGTGTTTTTTGTTTTTATGTCTAAACTCTAAAGACACTTTTAGTATCCGAAATAATGCTCCGATTTTCACGAATAGCATATATTTCCGGTTTGAAAGTGAATGTAGTTGGTATTTTATTTAGGTTATTTTTCAAATTTCTTAAAATGGACCCTATGCGATAGAAAAAACGACGAAAGCCATTTTTCACGAAAACTGAAATTTTTAGTTTCAATGAAAATCTTAAAATCCATTCGAATATTTTTCTTATTATTTCTCAATACTTTTAAAATAAAAATTAATGGAAAAAACAAAAAAATTTAAAAAAAAGCATACAGACATATATATCTTAACGAATTTCCGAAATATTAGGAAAACCTCAAGACTCAATTTTTTTATAGGTGGTTTAAAAGGTACACACAGGTTTTAAAGTTGAAATTTCAGTAAAATTAATATTTAAAGTATTTATATGGATTCTTCCTACTCGTATTTTATTTTAATATTTTACAATAATGTTAAATAAAATTGACAAAAAATTTTACGTTGTGGGCATTTAGGTGACAAGAGATTTTATGATGAGCATTTCAATTGAACTTAGATATTTGAAAATTGTATAGGGTGTTCATTTAAGTACCATATGTGTACCTATATGGTCCCTATATACGTGATTACGTTTTAAATATTTAATAAAAAATGTTAAAACGTTAATCAATACCTACATTATCTGACTGAACTTCGCTCAGAATCGTTTTTTCGATTGCAATGGTTTATCATTGTATTCAAATTCTAATTAAAATTAAACACTATGATTTGCACACCTGTACATCCCTGTGGTAGAAGTATCAGCTCTTTTTTCAATTTGTTTGTTGAAAAGTAATACTCTTATGTATTTCACAATATACAAATAAATACCTAATACTTATAATAGTGTCCATATAAATTATGCCCCGAAATTTGTGTATATTATATGGCATTATAATAAGGAGCAGCACTTGTAATATTCATAATTCCTAGAAAATTTCTAATTTAATTAAAATGTAATATAAAACAATTTTTTTTATATATTTTAGCAAACGAATTACGCATTATACCTATTTAAATAATTTAGTCAATTACTTATCGAAATAAAAATATATAATGCATCCTGTTAATATAATATAATATATAGGCTTATGCATAAATCGTATAACACCTACTTAAGCTTTATGAACATGTTATACCTATAATGTCATAGATAAATGTGTATAATCAATGACGTATGATATATTTTTATAAGACCTATAATATTATATTATTAGTTATTATTGTTATTAGTATATTATTATATTGATATAGGTATAGTTCATAAGAGGATTACAAGGCCCAGACGGTAATTAGATATTATTAAGTGTTCAAAATTGGTCCTGCAGTGTTTATATACAATTTTATACATACATACATCTGACTTCAAATTAGTTAATAATAATGAATATATACTTATCTAAAAAATATTAATACAATTTTTAAATTAACTTAAAATTACTTTTTTACATGCTAACCTTATTTAATATATTGAATTTCAATAACTTCTTTAAACATATGTACAATGTTCAATATTAAAAAGGAGTACCTACACAGGATCATATTTTGAAATTAATTTTACCAATTCCATAAAATTAGCTTTATTTTTAACATTTATATTAATATTAGATATAAATATTTAACACTAAAATTATATTATGAAACAACGGAGGGGCATTTAGGTAATTGCCTTCCTACTTCCCGGGCCAGTTCGCCACTGGACTATAGTTATAAAATATAATTTTCAATTTTCATCTTTTTATTCTATGCAAGGTTAAATATGTATATTATGTTAACTAATAATTCTACCACTTTTTGACATTTAAGTTAAACGAGTAATAATATATTATAATAGGTAAAGTTATATACGAAATTCCGTTAAATCATTTAGTTTATTTTTTAAGAGCTTGAATTAAAAATTCATTATAATTATAACTCCACGATTAAAAATAAATAAGAGTAACTACCTATATATAAGGAACAAAATAAATGTACTTATTTATTAGTATTTATTTTGTATTGTATTTGTATAAGCGTTATTCGAGCATTAAGGTTAATGGCGAAGAAACTTATGCAATATAATATCTAAATGTATATTATAGATATCAATATTAGAATAATAAATAAAATATAAATATGGGTAATTAAAGCTTAATATATGTATAAATACCTATATTATTCCTATTAAAATTCAAATAAAAATAATGATATAATCTTAATTAAATGTACACTTACCAGTAGATAGTCCAGCTAAAAGTCTTCCTATGTATAATTCTGTTAAATTTTGTGCGTTATAAAGAAGGGCCCAACTGATGATCAAAGGGATGTACGTCAATTGTATTGCATTCTTGCGGCCGAGTTTATCAGATAAATAACCCGATACTAATGAACCGATGGGAGATAATAAAAGAGGAAGACTTGCTGTGTACAGATTAAAATAAACCATATTACATTATGGAAGAAATTTTCTTTTTCTTTTTGCTAATTATTTATTTTATTTTACCAATCCATGAAGATTGATCAGCATCAAGGTGGTGAAGATCGTTAGGTTGTTGAAGTTGAGGAAGTATGACAGCTGAAAATCCAAATACTCCTCCGATGATAAACTGTTGGAATGACATGACACTGGTCGAAAAAAACTAAAAAATAATTATTTTAACGAGTATAAATATTATAAAAATAATACAAATCTGCATGGCGACATGTATAAAAATGTATTTACCAATTTCAAATGAATAATTGATATTTTGTTAAACATTTTGAACGGCGAAATATTAAAATTTTATAAAAGCCGGTAAATAATTATTGTAAAAAAAAAGTATAATAATAATAATAAAATATATCGTTTACAGCATGAAAATCAATGATTTGTATATAATTTTTTAATGTTATTATATAGTTTTAATTTAGTTCTTAGCACGAATAGACTTAGAAAAATATATTGGTATATAATGAAAAATCAACTAAGAAGATTTATTGAAGAGTGCGAAATAATTACACGATACTTCCATTTTTTATATAGTATAATGTTATTATATTGGTATTAGGTATTAATATCATATCAAAATAATATATAGTCTATGCTTGTATAAGATAAGGACGCTCATTAATCTCATATTCTCATTGAGGTATACGAGTATATCAACTTATATTTTTTATAATATTTTATTGTCGTACATAATATAATATTGATTTCATTAAACGAACATTTGTATAACTTTTATTAATTTAAATATCAAATATACATAATAATTTCATATCATAAAAATTGTTGGATTACATACGATTTTCAATATCATTTTCATAATTTTTATAACATGAAATTTACACTGTATTATATTGTAGATATATGTATTGTAATACATCTTATTCATATTATTATTATTATTATTATTATTATTATTATTATTATTATTATTA